>CAACVS010000186.1:29742-72774 GCA_900660405.1 Pseudo-nitzschia multistriata | reverse complement strand
GGCATGCGACGGGGTTGCGATGGGGGGTTCGCTACGGGTCGCGAATAGTTTTTGTGACGTTCTGGAGTGACAAGGAGTTTGCATTTATAACTTTGCTCCTCACCATGGTCATTCAACTGGATGTACCAGTACATGTCTTCTTCCTTTCCAAGGGGGAACATTGGTCTAATAGTGTGTGTAGTAGTAAGAGTTTGTCACCATCATCTAGTTTACTAGCTACTACTACTAGTAGTAGCTACTAGTAGTGGTGCAAGGAAGACACAAATTTTCAATACTATCATGAAAGTATCGGAAATATGTGTGTTCCTTTCACCATGTTGAAACTTTCGTGTTTTTCTTGTACCAAAAATGCCAGCCAAATTGGTACCCTCTTTTCAGTCTTTACATTGAACTATGTAAGATTCCAAATTCCCAAATTCCCAAAAAGACTGCAATTGAGCCAGCATTCCTCTCAGTCTGTCTGTTGAAATTTTGATTCCTCTTGCTGGGCCCTCAGTTAGAATTTTCAAAAAAATTAAATAGTTTCCCGTACACCCCACGAAACAAGGAGAAACAAAGAGAATACTTCTCTTTGGTAGAAAGGGCAATATTCTCATTGTTTCTCGTTGTTGTAACAAAGAGAAACTAAGAGAACATTGGCTCTCCTTGTTTCTCTTTGTTTCACATTGTTTAAATAAGGAGAAACAACGAGAATATTGCCTGGGATATTTTCTCATTGTTTCTCTTCTTTGTTTAAGCAGAGTAAATTTAACCTGGGCACTATTCTCTGTATTTTTACATAGTGAAATGATGGGAGCAATTCCCGTTCATACAAGGAGAAACAAAGAGAATATTGCMCAGGCAGTATTATCTTTGTTTCTTTATGTTTAAACAAAGAGAAACAAAGAGAATATTGCTTCTCCTTGTTTCTCTTTGATTCGTCGATTATTAACAAAGAGAAACAAAGAGAATATTGCCTGGGCAATTCTCTCTTTGTTTCTCTTTGTTATAACATTGAAAAACCTATGGGAATCCCTGATCTTGGTTGGTGACTGTCTTCCTTAAAAACTAACGGAGGGCCCTGTAAAATGCTAATAATGCTAAATCTAGTGGTTTAGCATTCTATTAACTTTTTCCCGTCGCGTGTTGCCAAATGTTGCCACCTGGAAAATTTAGGATTTTTTTTTTTTGGCTACTAGTACTACTAGTACTACTACACTGCTACTCCACTTATCACACCCCTCTCATCATTATAAACAATATTATAAGAATGTATTTTAACAAATATAAATAGATTCATTTATAACACATCACTACACTTGATGTTTGAAGTTACTCCAATGCTCTTTACATACAGCAACATTGAAACTTCTGCAACCAGCATTCCTTGACATTTATACTACTAATCCATGCTGGCAACTTCCTCAATCTCTTCTCTGATGAGTTAGTAGTAGGATACCTATGCTTTGCTTCTTCTACACAGATAACACAATAGTTCCTCTTTACTCCTTCATACTTGCCACTGCATCTTTCTTTATGTGGCTTTGACATTACTACCTTTCCATGAGCAAGAATGGTGCTGGTCTTCTTGTTCACACAGAAGAAACAAATCCCGCAATTCTTGCAAGGGTGATATTTTCCATTCTTTGAAGTCTGAGGCATCCACTCTGGCTTAGAACCTTCATCATATGGAGCTTTCAAATTTTTTTTGAGCAGAAAAGGTGTTTTATATAAAGTAATTGTTTAAAACTCTTTTTGGTATTTCAGTCTTATTTTGTGTAGGATTTGTACTGCAGTCTACACAAGTGAAAATCATGGAAACTCCAAAAAAATTCCAAAAAATGAGCGATTTGGGCGGAGACGGGAAAAAGTTACTGTAACGGGAATCATCACTCAAGATGGTACGAGTACGAACTGCACCCTCTCGCGAATGCGTTCAGATCGAATCAAATGAGTTCCGAACTCCCATCCTCGGACAATTTCAAACTGCAAAAGACACACAGCACAACTTAAAAGCAAACCATGCTTGCGATTCGATTTAAGGAAGCATTGGTTTTCAGTGGACTGATTGCCCTGGCGTGCCATATCCATGCCGATAATCCCGAAGAGTCTTCGTCCAAGGCGTCGCCCCGTTCTTCGGCTTCGTCGCCTACGCGACCGTTGGTGTTCGGGATCTTGTCTCAACCCTTCTACGACGACGAAAGTGATCACGACCCCGGAGACAACGGGTACAACCATACTTACATCGCTGCTTCCTACGTGAGATGGCTCGAAAGTGGTGGGGCCAGGAGCATCCCGATCCCCTTCGACGCTCCTCCGTTCCTGGTAGAGGACATTCTCGGCCAGGTCGACGGGGTTTTGTTTCCAGGAGGTGGGAGTTCGTTGCCATCGTCGGCAATCACTATATGGGAATTGCTCCACAGCGAAAAATATTACTATCCAGACGAAAAGGAAGGAAGGCAAGGCGACCGCATTCCATTGTGGGGAACCTGCCTCGGCATGGAATTCATTGTTCAACTCGCAGCTGATGTTGTTGGCTCCGGTCGCAAAAATTGCGAAATGGATCGTGGTTGCGCCTATGATCGGAACATACTAGAAAAGGGGTACGATTCTACGAATGTCAGTTGGCCTCTCCTCGAGGTACGAAAGAGTGGACTCTACAAACCTGACAGCGTTTATGAAATTGCAACGACGTACAACGTCACCCTAAACAATCACCATCTCGGAATTTCACCCGATCGATTCCGAAACAATTCTGGGCTGTCTCGACGGTTCGATATTACGTCCATCAACTACGATCACAAGGGCAAAGCGTTTGTGTCGACCATCGAGCCAGCGATGGAAGCTAGAAATACGACGGATTTATCAAATCCTTCTCCTTTTCCTCCTCCCGTATACGGCGTGCAATACCATCCCGAGAAAAATTCCCACGAGTACGGGCTCTACCCCGGGACAGCCATTCCCTACGAGGCCATCGACCATTCTCAAGAAGGGGTCGATTTCAGTATCTACGAGGCTCGATTTTTGGTCGACTTGGCTCGGAAGAATGTCCTGAATAGAATCCACGATGGCAAGAAAGACAACAAGTACAATAAACCTGACCTCTATCCAATGGTATTCACGTACCCCCGTAGAGTCGGTCATAAATTCGAGGAGAAATACATCCTGCCTCCTGCAAAGCATTGGACGGACAAGATAGAAGCGCTAGACAACAGCGATTTCAGAGACAGAAATCCCGAAGACGACGGCGAGAGCGAGGCTGCCAACTCATGGTATCGGGATAATTGGAAGGAACAGCGACGAGCAGAGAAGTTGCCCTCTTTAAGAGGAAGGCATGACTAATTTTCTATCGCTTAAAACATCGAAGGAATAGTTTTTGTGAGTATCGTAATAGTGGATTAGGATATTTCATCTTTCAATTGTTTCTTCCGGGCACTGTAGTACGAAAATCCTAGCCTACGGAGCACAGGAGTAAGTTAAGTGCGTGCAGGAACACTAGTCTTGGTTGTCCTCATCTGTACGACTTTCTGAGATTCTGTGTGCAAGTTCAAGATTTTTAAGATCTTCTCGGGAAATACTGTACGCAGCCCTTTCGATCTTAGCTGGGATCCCATCTCCGATGGCTGACAAAATACTAGCAGTGCGTTTCTTCAGCTTCAGATCGTTGGGTAATAGATGCATTTGGTCTTCGTCGTTCTGTACTAGCTCTTTGACGAGCATGCCACGCTCACCAGGTGTATACAAATGGGGGCAGAGTTTTGCAAACAGTTTGACGGTGTTCGAAAAAGTGAGTGGACCCAAGCTGTATGAATGCTCAACCTGGCCACCAATAGCGGGTTGTCCCAAGGAGTCATGGGCAGTGATGACGACCCTGACCTGCTTTGTGTTGTACAAAATAGTGCTCAGAATTTTAGGCAATTCCATGCTTTCAACATCCGATGATTTGATAAGCTCTGTGCGGTCAAAAATAATCAAACATTTGTCGTTCTTGAGTGTTTTGCATATGACTTCGAGCATGGCTTCGGTGTCTATGTCTTCGTCTGTAGGTTTGCCATTTTCTTGCAGCTTTTCCAAAAGCTGACGGACCAGGGAGCGACACAAGACATTTCTATCTCCTTGCTTGGGCTTAATGAAATAAATTTGTTGAATCTCTGATATCGTACTTGCTCGTTCATTGATGTAATGACAGAGAGCACAAACAAGTGACGATCTACCGATACCGGTATCACCCAACACAGAAACTAGTCGTTTGTTCAATTTGAGTAGAGCCGAAAGGACATAATATAAATCCATTTCTCTCCCCAAAAAGAATTGTGGGGGGGTTGGAGAAGGATCTTCTTGCATCATATTCCGAACGCTCAATTCTGAGCTCTTGATTCCCAACGCCAATCCTACGTTCCCATGGCTTCCACGACTACCTCGTCGACGAGATGATCTAGAAGTGACCGAACCCTGACTTCGAGGCTGTTTCGGCCATTCTCTTATTGACTTTGCACGGAACACTGGCTTATTGTGGTCTCCATCCTTAGGAAGCAGTACAAATTTCTTCATTTCTTCGTCTGAATCCAATAAATTAGGTGTTGCTCGAACAGCTTTGCAACCTTGATCGAAAGATTCCTTCACGGTGTGACCCACGAGTAGAGCTAAATAGAATGACCTTGTGAACGCGAGTGCAGCTGTATCCTTGAGTTCGGATTCCTGCTTGCAACAAACAACATGGGGTACTCCTGCTGACGCAAAAGTTTCACCAGCCAATCCCGAATGGCATGCAGATACAAAAACAAATTTGAAGGGGACAACTCCGTCCTGTAAAATAAGTTCCTTGATGTCCTGTACACTCAGCCAATTTGGACCTCCCATTCCGTCTTCGAAAGGCAAAAATGATTGATGACCGTGACCTGAATAGTGAAGAACACTGCAGCGTCTGGTCAAAGTTGCTAGAAGGCGAAAATGATGTGCATTATCAAAGCTCATGTCGATGTCTCGAGAGGCTTCTTTCATACACTGCCACAAAAGCTCTCGCTCCATTCCAAAGTCTAGTTTGGCAAACGGATGTAACTTATTTTCGCTATCAGCAAACACAAGAGGCGCAGAAAATAACACAGTGATCTGATTCTCACCCGGGTCGTTCGATCCTAGGGATGATTCTTGGGCTCCAGGGTAAGAACTTTTAGAAAGTACGGTTTTCGTTTCTTCCTMGATCAAATCATGGTCTCCTCCTTTGCTTTCAGCGGCAAACTGCGTCTCAGCAGTTCCGACAACTGCTTTCCTCTGTCTTTCCGCCATATACTTCTCAATACCATTCTTCCGAGATTTCCGTAGAAAATCAGCAATTTTTTCATTTTGATACGAAGTCAACGGTGGACAATTATTCTGAAAGAGAAGGAACAATAAGCTGCTTTCAGCATCTCTACCATTGAGTTCGTCAAGAAGGAGATCAATGAGAGTAGTGTTGAATCTATTGCCGGATAGATTCAAGTGTCGTAGTGATGTATTCTTCAGAAGACACGATGCCAGTAACTGATAGGAGTCGCTTTCTAGGCCATTCTCGGAAATATCCAAATATCGCAGACAAAGAGCATCGTGTTTAAGGAGGGCAAAAATTTCCAGAACAGCATGTCCTGAGGACAAATCGTTATTGGCGAGAATCAGCGTGTGTAACGACGACTGCCAACTGTTACGCATCATTTTCACTCCCGTTTTATGGTTGTATCGGTAGTATTCAGTGTAAGCCCTTAAAACTCGTGCGACATTCGTTCCTTCTCCAATTTGATTTCCTGTCAAATCTAGCTGCTCTATACTGCATCCAGAATACTTATCATGAACAAGTTCGAGCACCATGGCAGCTACCTCATCCCCGAGGTTATTACCAGAAAGATCCAAAATTTTCAAGGTCGATAGTGGCGCTGACATAGGATTCCGTTGTATGTGTCCCATTCCACCCAGCAACTGAAAGAAGGATTTCCAAGAGTCACTTTTTATTTGCAGTGAATTCCGAATGCTCATGCAGATAAAATTTCCTTGCGTTGACACTTGTGATATCTCATCATCAAATTCTTGCCCTGATGATAATTTTCCAATCGTATCTAGAATTGCAACTAGTGCCCTCAAATCACGATCATTTAGCATGTTGTCAAACGTCAAATGCGAAACCCAGGGCGGAAGAGACCCAGTAAGATTAGCGAGTAGCCCGCCACCGTCGTCTGCATCTTTTTGTTTTTCAGCATCTCGCATCGCCATCCATTCCGAATTTCTAACGAAAGAAAGCCCCGTGATCATAGGGTGCTTGTACAATGTCTGAACAAGAGATTCTACAAATTCACCAGCAAATGTGCTGTTTGTGAATCCCAGTGTCCAGTGAACATCGTTGGAATCAATTCCAGATCCATGTTTGTCACGAAGACGAGCCAAAAGCTCACCCTCTCGCCTGAAAGAGAAATATCTTCTTTTTGGCATCATAAAGGCCCGAAAATTAAAGCTTGACGAAGGGAGAAAATCGTTGATAGGTACAATATAGTTCCGCAGAATCTTTGATGGGAAGCAGGAATCAAGAAGTTTTTCCACGCGTTGCGGAATATTTCCGGAAATGCTAAACTTCTGCGACTCGTTGCTTGCCTCCATTGCATGATAATGACTAAGAACCCAATCCTTTTCTTCTCGGGCATCATTGAGGGGAAATACGTGGGAAGCCATCATATTTTTGCCCTCATCGGATGTCTGCTCAGCACTGTGTGTGCCATAATTCCTTAGTCTATTACTAGATTCATAGACGTCAAGATATTGGCGAAGGAATTTGACCCTTGCGTCGCGTGAATCATAGTCGCTTGTGAAACTCTCAAACAGATCCTTAGAAACTGGATCATCTCGCGAATCCATGCTCCTTTCGTCGCTACTATATGACTCTAATTGGGTTTGAGATTTGCGATCCGTCTCACTGAGAGGTAATTCCCACAACTCTAAAACCTTTGTCCGAATCTCAGCACGCGCCATCGCTTGTAGGAGTAGGGCCCGCTGCAAACAAAACAAATCGACGAGAAACTGCGGGTTGTTACCAGCTACTTGAACCGTGATTTCGTCTTCAATAAATCCCATCGAGAGCAATACTTGATTCGCAGCTGTTGCAATGTCAATCCGCTCTTCTCCCATATTCTTGAACAGCAGCAGTTTCGGCAACATTTGATTTACAATTCTGATTTTGAGTGGCTCATAGACGGCGAGAGCCCCAATTCCCAAGAGAGCATCAATTTGTAACTCAGTTAAAATATTTGACACGATATTGCCATCCCCTTCGTTTGTCCGATTGAGAATACCGTCTAAGGCTTCAAAGACATCAATCGCCCAGTTAGCCACACCCGGTGCTGCAGTTTCCGACAAAAGCAGAGGAGATAAATTTGCTAGGAACCGGCAAGACTCTTCAACAAGATCTATTCGATCGAGTGTAATCATTTTGCTGTTCTCGAGAAAAGAGGGAGTTATCGACAAGGCGGATACCTGTAGGATCCCTGGAAGGCCACCACTCGATGCAAGGTCAAGACAACCTTTCACAAGAAGCTCATTAGGTTTTATATCAGGATCCATTCGTAACATATTTTTTGATTTTTTCGACTCTCTCTGTGGCTCCAATATGTTTGCCAAGGCACGAAGAGCTCTATAAATGTCTTTCACCATTGTTACTTGCGTACCTTCATTCGCTAAGTCTCCGATGGGTGCATTTGTTATGTATCTGTGCGAACCATCAGAGTTCGATAAAAGCTCGATGATTGATGCGTTCTCTTTGATTGTCAATCCAAGCGTTTCCGTGGCGCCTACACTGCAGAGCTGTGATCGAGTCTGACGATATGAGTCGGTGTCTTCGCTTAGAACTCTCAACGCTTCTACAGAAATCGATCTGAGTTTCCCCTCGTGTTCGAGAGCGATCTGTACAAATGATCCGTGCGCACAGCCATTTATGATGTCACTGATGATATCGATAGAAAGATGATGATTAAGGGTGAGTTAGAATCACCAAACTTGTGTACTTCTATGCAAGTACATTGAAATTCATCTGTACTTACTTGACGACATGCGTGTGTTTCGATATGTTGTCACTATACTGTGGGCTTGCTCCAGTGATAGCACCGGCGGCAAGTTGTAGTAGTGCAGTACATGCAAACAAAACTATGTCTTCCATATCGGGTGCAGAGTGCTCAAATAGAAGAGAAACAAGATAGTTCACTCCATTGGAGTCAACGACCGCAGCCCTCGTATGCGGTGCGACACAAAGGTACGACAGCATTTCTGTGACCGCAAGACGAACATCTTGGCCAACGGATTCATTTAGAAGTTTCACAATCTCGTTGACGGCTCCTTCGTTCACGACCTGTGAATGAATCCAACCTGCCATGTACTTGTCCTGGATTGCAATTAGATAGCGCAACGCCGAAGCGGCTGGTCTCACTTTATCGATTACCCCCGATCGAATCCATTCCACAAATATAGCAAGCAAGCCCTCACGCACTGCAATTGGCCTCGCTTCGTCAACCTCACACACCTGCTCGACAATGTTGTATCCAGTATCGATTCTCACTTCTCCTGATTCTGTCAGTTTGGCTAGGTGAGCTATCAGTGTAACGGCCAGCTCTGTAAGTTCTTGCACTTGTATCGACTCGTGCCCTTGATCAAAAMCCCCGCCACTGTGTGCAGTATGCCAATGCAGTTCAGAAACGAGGAAAAAGTGTGTGAGTGAGAGAACAAGCCTCAGCCACGAGCAAAATAGGCATTTTTTACCACCAAACTCACCCTGTTCTGGATCGAAGTCGTCCGTAGCGAACTGATTTTCCGGGACGAAGGGACGGAGGGGACGAGCTGAACTCGTTCTTTACTTTCTCTATTGCAATTAAAGGCTGGATAGAATTCACCCACAAAAGATTCACACCAACAGAAGCCGCCTTGCACATCTCTTCTTTTGTGATGACTTGCCCGCTAGGAGACACCGATATTGACGTGGCCAGATAATGAAGGCATTTTACGAGTTTGAGTCCGATTGAAGGTGTAGTTTGACAAGATACAACATATGACGGCAGCACATACGCAACAGCCAAGCTCGCGACCACTTTAAGCTCGCGGGTCATGCCCCTGGTCTGCTGAAACAACGTCAGAAAGGAATGGATGCCCCCGGACGATATGATCTCGTCCCTCAGTACCTGGTCGTCCTTTGCAAATTTCATTAGGGCTAGAGCCGCCTGCTTTCGTTTTTCATACGAAGCTCGCAGCATGCAAATTAAACTAAAGACGTCTCTGTTCTCTTCCAATAGAGATATGGTAAGGCCTTCCGCGGCCTTTTTCCGGTTGGATCGTTCCATCTCGCGCTGCAGCGCATCCTTTCCCGCTTCCATTGCTGCCAAAATCTCTTCGTTGAGTTCGAAGAGCTCTTGTATGCGGCCCGTGGCATCAGCGTCTTCTTCCAATACTTTTCGCAGTTCTCCCTGCAGCGTTTCCTGGTCTTGTTTGCAAGAGTCCATGAGGTTTCGCACGTGGGTGTCGTTTATTTCGTAGGCGTCGGTTCTCGACACCGCCGACGCCACGAGCGCCGACATGAGAACTTTCAGACGGCTCTTTGCGGACCGCATGAAGTCGTCTGGTTTTGTTGCAGCCGCGGCATGTGGTGTGCGGTGAACAACACCGTCGTCGTCGTCATCGTCATCGTCGTCCCCGTTCTGGTCTTCGTCGCTGTGATTGATGATCGTTTTGAGAATGGAATCAATGTTTCTCGTACCGTTGACAATATGGTCGTTGTAATTGTAATCCTCATCATTTTTTGGTTTCGCTTTCGACCCCGACTTTCTTTGTGCTTGGTGGGAATGGTTCGAATCCCGCTCGTCCTCACCGGCGCCGGGACTAAACTCATTCGGTGTGGGAAACTGATAATACGACGAAGACTGCGATCGTTGGTGTGGTTGTAATCTCAGCGAAGAGTTGCGAGTCATTGAAGTAGGAGCATGGTCCAGATACGATTCCGTTCGTGTGTCATTGTATGACGCAAAGCGTTGGTGATTGGGCAGATGGAATGTGTTTCTTGGTGAGAACGCATTCGGACTGGTGTTGCTATACCGATCCAGGCTGGAGGTGTTTTTCATCCCCGGGGGCCAAATCATTTTTCCCATTCCCGAAGCCATCCTCATATCGAAGGCATCAACGGACGCATGTGTCGAAGAGTTCCCCCCCGACAACGTCAGGTGATCCAATATATTAGCCATGGAATCAGAGGGATCATCGTCCTCTAGACTTCGCCGGGTGTTCTCGGTTCCGTAAATCGATGAGGTCTTAGAAGATACTCCGGAAGCAGACGCCGCTCCTGTGGTTTTTAATGACGCTGCAGTAGAAAGAAATCCATTAGTCGGTTGTGGCGGAGACGAAAAGTCTGACCTCATCGTCGTCAAAAGAGAGTCGCTGGCTGGCTTGAGGGCAGCACCGCGATGATTCTCCCTGTTTTTCCAGGAGAGGGTCTGGTTTCGGTGGATCTTCTTGCAAACGTCTTTATTGTCGTGAAACGGGCCATCTTCCTGCGTGTTCTTGTTCAATAATTCCCACGATTTCATGTACGGCGAAGCCACACTCCGAGATTTTAATGAACGAAGAGAGGCAGTGCCTATCGATGCTGATTTTGCTGAGGTCAGTGTTTTGGTGGGAGATGGCGGAAGATCGTCGTGGTTGTGTCTCGTTCTTGCTCTGCTGCCAGTGGCACTGTTATTGTTTTCATTGGTACCATTGTTGGGGGACTCGTCGCTCTTCTTTCTCGTATCGTCCATCTTCCGTTCCCTGGTGGATGCGGGTCTAATCCAACCCGAAACTCCTCAATCCCTGTCGACTCGTTTCGATTCGATTCCTTTACACGGTCGTTGAGATCCGCTAGAGGTCGATATGGTAATGGTATATCGCGAAAGAAGCAAAGCAAAATCTCAAGTGACAGACTCAATAAATACCGTATGGATTCGACAAATGGCTAAATATAGCAGAGTCAGGAGGGGACGGAATGCATGCAAAGAATGAGCTCGTTCTCGATCGTTCCTCAAATCAATCAATCAAATTCAACCACGCTTTTGATTGGTACCCCTGCTTCTGGTTGTTGTTTACAGATCATAAATCACTGCGGGAAACTAAACTTTGAAAATAGAGGAAGGGTCGCTTTCTACCCAAAATGGCAACTGCATCCATTATTTTGTTGTCAACAACGATTTCTCAATAACCCGCTACTAATACGGTGCTTACAGCACGAGTACCGTACTGTACCGTATGTACGGTTAGATTCTGGATACAGCTCGTACGCTACGAACCGAAAAAACGACGACCACTAAACGCAACGGAACAAAATTGAAGGTAAGACTCACTTTTGCCAGTAGTAAAGGACTCATAATCTTTCGAACGGTTCCCGCGCCAAATGGGGCATTCTCTTCTTCATTTAATGTTCCGAACCAAAACGGCGAAAAACAAACGAGCATACTCGTATATTACTGTATCGTACCATACCTGCATACCTGCCGGTACGAAGCATACCGATTGTACCAGCACAGTAGTATTTGCAAGTCCGAAAACAGGAAGTACTGTAACAGGTACTGTACAGTACCTGAGGAGGTGCGATTAACGATTAGTGCTGAACTACTGGTGCGGTACCGAGTAGGAGTATTGTACCGTACTAGACGCTAGACGTCCGTTGCTGGCGTTAGTCTGCTATTTATTCATTACGGTACTATTGGGTACGAAGTAATACCTGTACTACGCTGTTGGGACCTCTTGTTGACAGGAGTTCGGATTTGCTTCGCCTCGAGGAATCAACCAGAGTATATGGAACATAGCACGCAATGATTCGCATGCTGTGTAGAAGCGTGATGTCCTATTCAGGACGTCCGAATGGAAACATGTCGTCCGAGAGTGTGATCGTCTCTCTATCAAACTTGACGAGCTGGAGTTTCTTCACCGAAGTCAGCATATTGGCCCACGTCGAGTTCATCTTGCATCCAATAGCTGCCGCTACCTTCTTCTTGTTATGGACTTTTCCATCGGAAAGTTCTTGTAGGAGTTGGATTGATTTAGGCCTGAGGTTCAGCTGTTCGATTCTCTTCTTCTGGTAGTCTTCGTTAGTACCACCGCTTATTTCGGTTGTGTCCGCCTGATCCATGCCCTTCTCTGTAATGGTGATCACTTTAGGCGACAAAATGATCAGCTCTTGCTTTCGGAGCTTGGTCAGTGCATTTGCAAAGGTAGATGTTCCTATCACTCCTTCAATCTTGGCGTATGCAACAACCTTGTCCCTGGGGGTCGCGTTGGAACCAGATTGATTGGCAATTGTACCAACAACGTTCAAAACAGTCTGAGCAGCGTTCCCGCCCGATGTTTTTTCCCTGGATGGCTTCTTGCGCTTGGCCGACGACGAAGAGGTTTTGGCAACTTTTCCCTTGGGCATTGGTATTCGTCGTGTTGTTTTCGCTTTCTTGTCTCGATCGTTCTTTTTTTGGCAGGTCGAGTGTTGCACCGCAAAAAATGTCCAAACCGAGATCGTTCGGTTTTCAACATGTATTCCGTCGTGCTCTCCGCTTCCCCAGTCGTTTCTCTTTCAGACCTTTTGACTCCGAGCTGTTTCGCGGAGAATGGCACGGTTCCATCGTGTCGTGTCACTTTTCGTTCCATCGTGTCGTGTCACTTTTCGGCCTCGGACGAACAGATCGAAACGAGCAACTGCGGTGGTCAAAGTTGTATTATACGAATCAATATTCGAGGACCGATATCCGCTCAAGTTTGTTCTGTCATGGCTTCGCGCAGATCTTCTGGCTTTCGTCCAAGAAGGAGTGATTTCGTCTGCTGAAAACGCATCAGTAGTGTCAGATCCGAAGTGCTTCCTGTATGCACGGTAGTGGCGATGCGGGACTGGGAAATGGATTTGGATTATCCACGCCGCTTTCGGGTTTTGTTCTGTGACACCCCGACTAAATTTTTGAAATTATTTAACGTTACTAATATCAATGATAGGTACTGTACTTTCTCTCTAATCGCGGGCTGGTTTTTAATGCTAATAGATGGCGCTTGGCAGAATCTTGCATTTCCTACCGTATCTCTACTGTAAAGAAGCATTGGTCTCTAAATCTACCGTAGTATGACCAAAACAAAGAAGTAAGTACGTACGTACGTACGCTAGCTCTGTTCTGTAAGTACCTGGTACAGTGCCATCAAACATACTTACATTACTGTAACTGTTCAAGGTAGATTAACTACTAGTGTACGACGGTACTCAAAAGGCCTCGTAGGAAACGGGGATACGTCTGATACTGTACAGTACAGTATCTACGAAACGTTACTCACCAGTACCGTAGCTTACGAGTATTACCATACCATAATAGCGGTCAGTCGCTTTTGGCGTCAGCGTCATCATTTTCTCGTTCTTTGATCACCTAGATTGTTGTTCTACAGCTTGCTATCCCCGGTGATCAAGAAGAAGCCCTCTCACATTCCACCTCACTGAAACTGACCATGACGATCTTTCATACTAATCGCTAACAATCTTTTATTCACTTTGATATACCGTACGATTGAAACAAAGTACTGTATTACTGATAGAAGAGGACTCAGTTGGCAGAATAAGGCACCTTAAAAAAACATCAAAAGAAATATATGAAACGATGACTTTCAATCAAGCGCACACTCTACCAAACCGATGGATGAACATATTGTTGGGATTTCTGTTGTTCGTGACCAGGTTCTTGAGTTGCCAGGCTTTGGTGTCACCTCCAGCTATTCGAAATGCTGCTCGCGTCGGAATCATGAATCCATTATTTTCCGACGCATCAAGCAATGGGATCCAAACCGTCGATTTGGGAAGCCTGGGCGACGACCACGAGAAGCAAGGACAATTAATGGCCGACTCCATCGTCAGGTGGTTAGATGTGGAGTGGTTCCCCCAAAAAGTTCACATCGACATGGCAGACCAGGCGAAACAGTCTTATATCAAGTGTCGAGAAAATAATCAGAACGATGTGATGGACATTATGATGCAGATTTCGAATGATTTACACGCGGATTGGGCGAAATACAATGATGATGCCTTCATCAATGCTTGGGATATCGGCAACTATTGCTCAGACTATCTAGTCAAGCAATCGGGGAATGAAGGCTGTGAATGTGCATCTGAAATTTTCTAGATCTACAGCCATTTTTGCTTTCTGTAGCGACCCTTTCGTGTCCGAGTTGTGCTTAACGAAGCAGCTAGAACTTCAGTTTTTAAAATCTTTCCATGAAAGGGACGAAACCGTTGTTTTAATACATCCTGTTCCATCGGAATGGCATTCTTTAAATTGGAACAACCTGACTCAACTCACAACACTGCAGGTACTAATAGCAAAAATCTCGTGTGATTGACAAAGAAATAAAGTAGTCAAAATGGTAGGAATAAAATGAATTTTTGGTAGCTTTTGATGCTGCAACCCCAGCTGGAATCCTACATGTTGAAAGCACAGAGCAAGGTGGGAATGCAATCTTCTTTTTGCCAACATATCTTGTGCTTATTATTACTGCTAGCCAATAACTGATGAATCCCACAGAAATACTCTTTCTTTCTCTCACAATGACTGCTGTATCTGTAAGAGTAATATTTGCTTCAATTCTTGTACCACTAGTGTCAGAAAATAGCACTACAGTTCAATTGTTTTCTGTCTTCATTACTGTCATGTATATCTCAAAGAACCACTCATATTTATCCCCAACACTCATAGTTGGAGGCAGCAGTGGCTTTGTGAGGAATCTACTAGCTAACTAGATAGCCTTTGCAAGATCTTTCTTTAAACAACCAGCACAGGTCTCATTTAGTTCTTTGTTGTGTGGTGTTGGCTTTGGTCCCATTCCCAATCCTCCACCCACTTCCAGTCTTGATTCAATATGAATTGGACCCTCGGTGAAGGATCATCAATTATTTCCAGTTGAGGGGGTTAGGAGCTTTGGGGGGACGAGGTGCAGAGGGATCTATTACAATTTGAATCTTCCATCCAATCCCTGGGTCAATTTGTTGTTGCTTCTCTTGCCTTTGATGCTGGGTACCACTTCATCTCCATGTTGCCCTTTACGATTGCAAGCTTGTGCTGTGGCATGCAGTGCTTGTAAGCACAAGCCTTCTTTGGGCCTTTGTAAACAATCATTCTGGGTTCTTGATGCCTTCTTGCCTTCTTTGTTTTTGCTCTCCTCCTATTTAATTTCACCCTTTGCTTTGGATGACAACCAAACAAGACTGCTCTGGTGCGTCGTGGAGGGACTGAGTCAGGGGAGCTTGCAGGGTAGCGTCGATGCAGATATACATCCTCAAATTTGTTATTTCTGATCACATTTTTTGGGATCAAAACCAATCACAATTTTCGGCACCAGGAGGGGGCCTGGGAATCTAATTATTTCCCAATTAATTTAAATCGACATGGTTGCTCCTATGGCATCTAAAAAATGAATCCCCTCTACCACTCTAAAAATACGATCCCCCTTTTTTACGGCTAAGAACCACGAACACCAGTAGGCACCACACGTCACGACAGCTAGAAATATTTCTCAAAATCGTCTCAAAAAACATCACAATTTTCATTCGTCGTTTTCGTTACCTACCGGTAGATGATCTGAGACATATGGTACCGGTATTTGAAGAATCGAAAAGCCCAAAGCGAAAAGAAAGATAGCCATATTAAGAACTCGCTTTTACGAGGGCAATCAATAATACTACGAAAAAGAGGATACCTTGGCATGAAACCCTTGTCCGTACAAGCACCGCTATTCCGGTCTGGATTGTTGGTTGTCGTCTCTGTTTTAAGTTTTTGCTCAAAAAATGGTTTGTTTGTAGTCGAGTCGTTTACCCTGAAAAGAGATGCCGCCAGGTGTAAAGTTGATAGAGAGCAATCGTTACAAGCATTTGAGGCAACCTGGATCAATGCGAGACGAAAAAGTACATCATTATTTCAACAACGACAACAGGCTCGTCGATGGAACGGAAACTACAAACACAAAAGCAAGAAACTATCAGACGTTCCCAAGTCTAAAAAACTCATGCTCAACCTGACGGCCAATGGAGTAACAAAGACGCTCGAGAAGAAACGAATGGAAACTCTTCAGCACGTTTTGACAAAAGCAATGATATGGAAGATGTTCATGAGCGATTATCCCAATCTGGAGATTGAATTGGATATTGGTGATCCAGATTACCTGCCAGATGTTATTGGAGCAACATCCAAATGCTACGACAATGCGAGCATTGTGTTTTGGGGAGAGTCCGGACGGATGAAGGTTCACAAGGCCTTGGATCTGATGCGGCGCTACCCCAACGCACACATCGTTCATTGCCGATGGGCTATTGACATCGAATCGTTCATGGGGCCATTTGTCGAGTACCTAGAGACAGAACTTTTCGACGAGGATACTTCTTGGTGGAAGGGAAAATTTTCGTTTGCTTCACTGCCACTGGAAGTATGGGACTTTATCAATGAAGATACCGGGACAATTCTGATAGAGAAGAGTGATCTCTCGTGGCGAGAATTAGATCTTTCACAATTAGACTTCAATAGAACATCTCTGGACGAAGACAATATTTGAAATACAGCTTAATACTAGGGACCATAAGAGAAATACCACAAATTATCCATTTAACGTTTGTGCATCCAGTAAGAAACACCATCGGTTACTCGAGATACTACCACAAAGAACGTTTTTGGCGTAATAGATGTTTTTTGCCATGCTGTGATTCCGTTTTCTTGCCATGACCGTATTTAGCTCTGGTATGGTCGAGATGCCACGATTCGTAGCTGCTAGTTGCTGCAATTTGAACTACGGAACGGTAGAGTAGTCGATGCAGAATGCACCTTAGTTGCCCCTTGCCCCAGGGTTTTCATGTACGAAACCATTCAATCATACTCGTACATCTGTGCGATAGTTACAACGACAAAAATACTGAAGTTAGTACCGTACGTACGGTACGAACCGTCCTTCGTATTTTCTACTCATAAGTGTCAAGTGTCCAAGGTCCTACCGTACGGTACGTATAGTACGTACGTACCAGTACCGGTGGTGAAACATTATTGAATCGTGGTTACTGTATTAGAAGTATTATTTTCGCATGTACCGTACAACACCAGGTACGTACGGTACAGTACCGGTAGGTTCGTAGGCTACAATCACACCTCGAACAACTACATACGTGAGGTACGAACACTCAGTAGACGTACCGTACAGTACATTAATCTAAACTACACTACACTACAATAGACTACACTACCGGCCGGTACAGTACTGTATTATCCTACAGCACAGTACCGTACAATACTCAGTACTCATACTATTGCAATCTGACTACTATTGTACAGTGCTACAAGTATGATACCGTATGATACCGACAAAAAATGATGGACCCATGTTCCCCTAAAATGGTCCTGGTCTGCGCGCGCATGTAAATCGTTTAGCCAATATTTTCCGATTTTTGAGATCCCCTGGTTCGGCGTGTTGTCAGTTCGCGCTACCGGTAACTCGTACAAATTGCATCCAAGCTCTACATGCTGTTGCTACTTTTGGTCGCAAACCTACGAGTTTAAGTTCCTACTTACTAAGTACGAGTACTACCGTAGGAGAGGTCACCTTTTTCTCTCTTTGCCTCCGACGTCAAGGACGCGGACGATTTCGTGAATGGTTCGAAGAGTGCATCGAAAGAAAAACAACATTAGGACACCAAGCCATGGAAATCGTTGCCATAAGCAGTGACGGGGCCGCGGTCACCGTGAGCAAACCCTCCGTGACCGAAGTGGGAGTCAACGACTCGTTCTCGACGGATTCAACGTGCTCGGTACCAAATGACGACGACGAGAGCGACGCTGCCGGAAATGCAAACCCTCCCCCGAGAGGTCCATTCTCCGGGTTTCGCCAGCGAAGGGCCGAGCGCATCGCCGCCCGAACTTCTCTGCGTTGTGAAAGGGATGAAGCAGATGCCGCTCGGAAGAAGGCAATCGAAGAGGAACGGCGACGAGCCCAGGAACAGCAGAGAAAGGCCGAGGAAGCCATTCCGGAAAGGTTGATCGAACCGGACCTTGGGTCCCTTAGAGCCGGAAGAATCAGCGTAACTGTCTCGAAAACAGAGTCAAATTCCTACGGATTTGGGCTGGCACAGGTTCCCCGTAAGAAAAACATGGTTAAGGTGGATGCCCTGGTAAAAGAAGGGGATAAGCATCTGTTGAGCCAGTCCCCTCTCCGCGAAGGTGACATTCTCAAAATGGTCAACAACCAAGAAGTTACCGATTACAGAACCGTCATGCTCCTCCTCATGGGAATGGAAGGACGGGTGACCATGGTCGTAGAGACTCCGGCGACACAAGGCAATCCCGCCATGATCCAAGCATTTTGTCGAAAACCCTTGCCCGAAACAACGATTGGCATCGAATTCCAGGTCGTGGAGCACAACACAACCCAGAATTCATTGTGCAGGGATCCCAATGGAACGATGGAAGTTACCACCACGAAATTATTGCAAATCAAAACGGTGAATCCCGATGGATATCTAGCACACTCGGCACTACGCCAGGGAGACTTTGTGCTGGCCATCAACGACAAACCCTGCACGGATACGACCGCGGAGGAGGCAGCTGCAATGATCCTAGAATCTGAGTCCACCGTGAACATACTCGCCTTGAATCCGGAACTCGCACAAAAGCACTGTTCCCCTACTCGTGCCCAGCGGTGGATGCGAAGGGCAAGGCGTACCGGGGTCGGGGTTGCGGGGGGCACAATGCGTAAGTGGAAATTTTATCGTCGTTCATGCCTGATTGCGAACAAGGGCACGGTTTCTTTGTCTTGCAAAACGTACCAATGCTACGGTCCCTAATGACATCTTGTACTTGTATTTGCCTATAATGCTCCGTTGGCTGTCCATATCTTGGTGTAATCAGTGGGTCTCGGATTGATCATGATTCCGCTTCCCTTTCCGCCACCATTTGGAGAAGTGCTTGTCGTGGGTGGTGTATCTGTCCTAGGAACGGAATTCGAGGCACCCAAACGGGTCGCGCGGAGCGCTCGAAACGCACTTCAGAATGCGGTCGGGAACGGAGAGAAAACCGTTTCGGCTGAGGTGTTGAAGCAAATGGAGAGCGTCAGCAGCAACGACGATGGCAACATCGCCGATGGAAGTGTCGGCCCGGGCGACGACAACGTCGGCGAGAGCGAACACGACTGCAAAGACGAAAACCCAACCGAATCTGAAAAAGTTGTGTTGAGGGACAGTTTCTTGACCGTGATCGGCCACCATCAAACCGGAATGCCGATCGTTTCTGGCGATGAGACCGAGCCTTCCGACGAAGCCACCAATGTTGTCGACTGCTGGTCGCAGGCAAACATCGACGCCAACATCGAGAATATGTACAGTGGGAACGAGCACGATATGCCGTCTTCGCCAACGGGAACGAGGCACTTCCTGAAGAACGTCGGACGGAACGTTGTACTTCCGTTTCTAGACCATGTTGTTGGAGATGGGAAACAGGGCGAGAGTCAAGGGAAACTACTCGAATCCAAACCAGCAACCGCAAAGGAGGAGTTGAACATTACGGCGGCGACTACCGAAAACTAAGACCATGGGAACAATATAAAACATACCACAAACTAGAGAATCAATGACAGCGACAATTCTGGCCAGCATTATGGCACCGTATCTAACGCAAACACTCATTTGAGAACACCAAACAAGGAAAACGATGGCACATTTTTTGGAACTGAGGAAGTATATTACAGTAAAACAATACATTTCAACTATTCTGCATTTAATGTAGCCAACCGGTGCAAATCGCTACGGGTAGAAATAGCGAAGGCATCGATTACACCATGTGTTCATTGATCGACTGCAATCTAAACTCTCATTGGGAGAACTGCATGCCCAACGAGAAGACTATTGTGAAAACCTGTTGTTTGCATTATGTTCTGCTTTACTACAAATTAATACTTCTTGATCTTGATGACAATGTTTTGATCGATCAACTTTCTCCTTTCTTGCGAATTCTCTTCAAACATCTTCAGAAGGAATAAATCTCTTCCTTTTTTAGCATCAAAGGTCATCATAACATTTCTTTTGGCTATGTAGATGCCATTTCATGTCATACCATACAGGAAACAAATATATTATTTACGGGCCGGGCGCCAACCCAGCATATGATGTACCTTTGGACACCCAATGCCCGTTCCACATCCATCCAGGATTTTTTCAAGCCACTAGAGAAGAAATGTCACAGCAATTTCACATGCAATCAAGATTGTTCCATATGCCAACCACATTACAGTACCTGCTGTCCATTTGGTTTCAATGCCCAACTCTTGTTTATAAAGTTTTTCGAATTTCTCCTTTTCTTGCTTCATCAAATCTGCGTCTCTTCTGAGTTCCGAAATGTATGCTTCCAATTCTTCTTTTACCTGGCCCCACTCCGTAGCCTGCACGCCAGCATCATCGCCAATTTCGAAAGCGTTTACGTATGGGATACTATGATTGATAAAGTTTACGAGCTCGTTGTTACATGAAGGAACAGCATTATCCTCTCCTGATAGCTCATCATCGTATCTAACCAAACAAATATGTGGTGTTTTGTTCTCGCGACCATAATTGAGGATGGTAAACAGCTTCAGTTGATTCTCACGATTTGAAAACAATTTTTTGCAAGTGTTGGAAGGGATCTGGTTTACCACAATTCCGTACGGAGTGCCTTTGGGCAAGAAGTCGAGCACCAGCTTGATTGTTGTGGAATCCGTTGCGCGAACTCGTCCTTGCTCTAGTGTCAAAACAAACACTAGTTTCATCTGACCACTGTTGGAGTTTTCGCGGATTGCATTGGTTATTTCCCTGGCCGCATTTTTCCTTGTAGCAAGGTCGGATAGGCCAGGAGTATCAATCAGTCTATTTCCAAGAACGTCTTGTTCTGTAATTGATGTTAACGTCAGAGTCCCTTCGAAAGTGACGCCAGACGTGAAATGCGCTCTTCCGAGAATTCCATTAAGAAGTGTGGATTTTCCGACCCCAGGATTTCCCAGGATAATCAAACTTGTAGGGGGTAGTAAATCTGTTTCGGACGAATGCCTTCCCTCATCTCGTTCATCCGTAGAATCTTTATTCAAGAAATGCATGAGTAGGAGGGGAAGCGGAATGAAAAGGAATAACATTTTAAGAAACTCCACTACCAATCGAACGTTGCCACTCGGATCAGGCAGTTGAAGAATCAACAGAATAGCTACAGGGACGATACCCCAGTTTGAGGCAACGTTGACAACATTATTTGACGCCTCAGGTCTGACGTCAACGTTAACGGCATCTTTTACCAAATCTTTCATACTAGTATATGTTACTAGACCCTTTTGCGCAACGGCGGAAATTATTGATATCAAGTCACTCATCGTGACGTTTGTTTGAATTTGAAAATTGTGAGCCAGTAACAACTTCACTCTCCGAAGACACTCAAGAGCAGATGTACAAATTGCACTTGAACACGACCATTCTTGATCGTGCGATACTGTACCGTACGACCACTCTTGAATCGTGCCTGACGACGTACTGGTAAAGTACCTTGGTACGTCTGAGTACGACCAACATTTGATTGATTCCCGGAATAGGTACGTACGGCTTGCACGGGTACTCGTAGGTACCGGTACGACCAAATAATGAAAATGTCCCTTAGTACAGGTGAACGAAAAGGGAAGAGCTGTGTTACTGTAATCTCATAATTTCGCCCTGCCCAAAGTGAAACACAAAAGCATGTCCGTCACATACAATACCGCACAAGTACAAATCGAAAATCAGACGGGACGAAGTATCCGCTCTGTCAAAGTGCTTCACAAGTACAGCAATGTTTACCAGAATCGTTTGGAGTTTACAGGTATTTTGCAGCCTGGTGAAACCATCTTGATGAACGAAACTGTTGAATATAACACTGGATTTTTGACCACTGGGTGTGATTGGTGGTTTGTTTTATTCCAAATGGAGGATGGTTCGGTCTACCAATCCAATCCACAGAATTTCAGAGGAATAGTAGACATGGCCGAACGATTCGGACAAGAAGTCATCAGAGATGGTCCCACCGCGCTAGAAAATGCTGCGTACCATATTGCTGGTGCCATTCTGAACAGCGAATCCACTGTCGGTTTCAAAAAACATACCCTTCGTGCCGAGGACAGACACGTCAACACAATTGTTATCAAGAAAGACAAGATCATTTTTCAATCACAGAGTGGCAACTCTGAAACAAGTGTGATGAGGGTTTAGAGATAGGATGTCGTCTGAGACAAAACCGACGTTATGCCAAACAACAAGGTATGTTTCAAAGTGAAGGATATCACGATCAAGAAAAAGAAATTGCTTCATAACACGAGATGTAGTCAATGACATCAAGAATATGATCAGGAATAACAAATGAATGGAATACTAGGATTGAATTGCATCAGCTTTAAAAAGCGGACAATTACACAATTAGCCAAGTAACGAGTATAGTACTTCCTGAAACGCATTCCGCCACTGCTCCATGTACAACCATCTCTTGATCGTGCGACCTCGTTCCGTACCGTATCACCAATCTTTTACTATTGCTTGTAAGACCAACATCTGATTCCGGGAAAAAAGTATCTATTTCTAGTACTTTTACTACTTCCAAAAATTGCAATTACTGTATGGGTCGCTCTGACAATGATCCTAGTTCAGAGGGGGCGAAGTCCATTCTGTACTAGGGGAAGGCGAACCAGACTTACCCCCGATGGAATATTATTATTTCGTCCATTTTGCACGTCTCGAGAGAAAAAAGAAAAATAATTCGTAGCAGCTTTCTCTGTAAGAATTCACCACAGTCGAACACACTTGTGACAGAATAAAATGGTACCTAAGAAGGATCCTTCAACTCGGAGGTGGTAGTGAAAATCTATCGCTAAAATCCTACAGGTTTAGAAGTGAGTTTGGTGCAGAGTCTGACACTCAGAACATATGCCGGACACTCCAAATCCCGTACCGTAGAGTAGATTTGTCTTTGCACTTTCGACATCGATCGGATTTCAGCTTTGGTTGGAAAATCAAACAACTGGTTGGAGGCAATGGAACGCTCTGTGCTTGTAGAAATGCTAGAATTTGAATCGTTTCGTGTCGTTTTGTTTTCGCACGCGACCGCGATGGTGCAATCGGAGCACGGTTGCCAAGACGAGTTTCTAGCTCCGCGGAACCCCCCGAAAGATCCCCATCAGGATCGATTCGGTTACGGCTTCGATGGACCCTCTGTCCCTCAGCTCCCCGAGCAAGTCTTGGCGATCGTATTGTGGGAACATGTCTACCAGTTGCTCGAGCGCCCGGGCTTCCTCCTCCGGCGACATTGGCACGAGCCCCGCCAGCGCCAGGACGCGCTGGAGAAACGACGGTTCGTGTTCGTGTTGCTGCCGCCGCCCGAGTGCGTTCGCAAGATCGCCGGCCCCCGTTCCGGGGGCTTGCGGGCGCGGCTCCGCTGCCGCGGGTTCGTTCCGAAGCGGCCCCGCTCCCTGGGTCCCGTTCGGGGGCCGCCGGACCACCTCGAAGGAAAAGGCGGGGACGGGGACCCACACCGGCAGGATGCCCTCGGTCGAGAACCGAAACAAGGCCCGCTCGCCTTCCCCCCGGGCCGGGTCCCCGCCCCCTCCTCCCGCCTCGGCGGCGGGCCTCCTTGCCGGGTCGGCACCCCCGGCCCTGGGGGGTTCGGGATTGGCCGTGACCGTGGCTCTGGCGTTGTCCGTCTCGGCGTCGGCCGGCGGGGGATCCCCCTGCGGAGGCTGGGGCCGGTCCAGCAGGGGCTCCCGGCAGAGGGGGCACCGGGCCGACCGCAGGTTCTGTGCGCGCTCGATGACCTCCCTGAGGCAGTGCGTGTGGTAGAGGTGGCCGCAGCGGAGCTTCTTCACGCTCCCCCCGGTCGTCATCGATCCGAGGCAGATGCAGCAGACGTCGCCGGCCGCCGATGCCTTGTCCAGCTCCTCGTCGGTGGCGTTCGGAAACCTCCCCTGGAGGTCCCGGGCGATGTTGTGGACGTTCCGACGGCGGGCCAGCTTGGTGCAGGCCGACGAGATGGCCGAGTGCAGGTGGAGGGCGAGGACGCCGTCGATGAGGGTAAACTGGACGCCGTTGAGGCTCCAGATGTGGCAGAAATGGGCCACGGTGAGGACGTGGCAGGCCATCTCCAGCGCAAAGACCCCCCGGTCCAGAATCGCCACTCGCCGGTTGTGGGCGACCTCCAGGCGTTCCATTTCGCGGTCCAGGCGTTCGGATGCCTGTCGCACTTCGAGCCGCCTCGAAGGCTCTTCCTGCGCATCCCTCTCTTGTTCGCCGGCGGAGCTTTCGTTCCCGTTGTTGTTGTTGTTGTTGTTGTTGTTGTTGCTGTCGTTGTGGTTGCTGTCGTTGTCGTTGTGGTGGTTGTCGGGGGTTTGGTGGAGCGCCAGCTGGCGTTCCTCCAGCCCCCGGACGGCCTCGCCGTGCTTGTGATCCAGGAGGCTCTTGTAGTAGCCTAGGACGTGGCCCGCCGCGTCGGCCCCCAGGAGGGCGCAGTCGCAGGTGAGCAGGAGGACCATTCCAGGCCCCGCCGTGTGGAAGAGGGCAACGCACGATCCGGCCGCCAGGGCGTCGCAGGCCAGGACCCAGGCGAGCAGGCGGACGACGCCCTTGTCCGGGGGCAAGCCCCTCCCGACCAGGTGTGTGTTGGTGGAATGGGCGAGGTGGTCCAGGCTCCGGAGGCAGCCCAGGAGGGTGAACCAGGTGAGTAGGATGAGCAGGTCGAGCGTGTCGGGGGCCACCACGGCGGATATCAGGAGGAGCTTGAAGACCAGAAAGCCCCCCATCCGCTCTCTTGCCCCGGTGGCAGCCGAGGAGTTTGCAAAGGACCAGTCCGTGACCAGGACCGGGGGGTTTTCGTCGGGCGGTGATCCCTGCTGCCGTTGCGCGGTTCCGCTTTGGCCGATGCCGCCCGGGAAGGCCGAGTGCGAGAGAAACCAGGCGGCCACGGCCGAGTGGAGCAGGTAGGTCATGGTCAGCATGAAGTTGGTGACGACGCACAATCGAGGGGTAGACTTTAGTATTTTGTCGATGATGCTCGTCACCAAGCCCGGAAGGGAGTCGTGCGTCCAAAAGATGGGATCGATCCATTGCCATTCCCTGCTGGCTTTGCTTCCGACCTTGTCGTCCTGCGGGGCAGTGGAAGAGGAGGAGGAACCCTTTCCATTGCCATTGCTATTGCCATTGCCATTGCCATTGCCATTGCCATCGCTGCTGCAAGAACCATCGATTGCAGCATCGTTGTTTCCCGCGGCCTTGTCGTCTCTAGCATTCTTGCTCTTTTGGAACGGCCCCCTCCACCAGACACTGCGCTCGGCAGGGATCTTTGGATTCTGTTTTTGGTTGCGAGCGCTCTCGATCTCACCGGCGTGCTCGGCAGTCTGTTCGGCCCAGTACTTTAGCCAAGACAGCGGCAGCCGTCGAATATCGTTTTTGGTGTGGCTGTTCTTGTACTTGTACTTGTTCTTGTACGTGTTCTCGTTCTTGTTCTCGTTCTCGTTCTCGTTCGTGTCGGTTCTCTCCACGGTGCCCGGTTCGTCTTGGTCTCGGGCTTTGGCTTCGGACCGGGACATGCATCCCGCGTCGCCGCCCCGCTTGCGGGCTTCGGGGTCGCTTCCGTGTCGCTCGGTGGCGGGCCGGCGGCGGCGGCCTTTCCGGGGTTCCCGGCCTCCCTCGGCATCCGCACCGCCGGGATGCGGCGGCGACAACGACCCCTGCCGTTGGTCGGTGTGCCGCGAGGCAGCAATGCCCAGAAACGCGGCGCGGGCCACGAGCTCGTCGACACCGATCGCTGTCCCCACCGAGGCCTGGGTGGACGGGACCTGGAGGTGGTAGTTGTGGTTGCTGTTGTGGTTGTGGTTGTTGCTGTTGTGGTTGTTGTTGCGGTCTTCCGCGGCCCGGGCTCGGTGTGCGCCCGACGCCACAAGGTGCCCGAGGCGATCGATCGGAGACGGCGCCGCCACCACGGCGAGGAACGCCGACAGGACCGAAAGCAGGCAGTACCACCGGGAGATCCGAAAGACCCCGACCCCGACGCTCCCGGAAAAGGGGGACAGAAGGTTCGGGTACGAGACGGCCGTGGAAGGTTGCGATTCCCTTGTTGCCGCCCCAGCCGATCCGGATTCCGGGAAGGGGCGCGGCGGATCGGCCTCCCGGAAATAGTCGGCGCCTTCCTCGGCGGGGGGGGCGTGTCCGTCGTCGTTGTCGTTACTGTCGTTGATGTTGATGTCGTTACTGTCGTTGCCGTTGATGTTCACGGGATCTACGGTGTCCCCCCCGGGAAAGCGATCGGCCCCGAGCACCTCCTGCATCCTTCGGTCGAGCGCTCGGGTCCCGGCACGCGATCGCTGCGGTACCAAGTGCCGGGAGGAACAGGCTAAGATCGGATCGGATCGGATCGGATCGGATCGGATCGGGGTCTTGTCGGTGTCGGTGGCCGGGTGGTGTGGTCTTGTTCTGCGTCTCCGCCACGGTTCCTTCCTCCTTCTCTTCTTCTTCGTTCTTTTCGTTCAATAGCCTTTCGTGTTGTGCTGTGCTGTTCTGTTCTGTTCTGTTCTGTTCTGTGCTGTGCTGTTCTGTGCTGTCTTTGGGGTAGTTCTTGCCCAAGGAGATTTGGTTCCTGTTGGGAATGAAAGGCAAGAAGCATTCTCGTTTTCGAAGGCGGCGAGGTAACAGAAAACAGTGACACACACAACACATACGGTACACTGCCATGTGAGTACAGTACCTGGTAGGTACCTACGGTACAGTACAAACTCACGAGATGATCCGAGGGAGATCGATCCGTACGGTACGTACGTATTACGTACGGTAAATACGCTACGGCAATAGGCTGCTCTACCAGGTACGTACGAGTACTACTACTACCGACAAGTTTCGAAGTGTTCTACGGTACGAGATTTTGTTCTGTGTTCCTCGCAGAATTTTCAAAAGCAAGTTTTCGAGAGGGCAAGACCACGGAACACGAAGAAGGAGCAGGAATTTATTTCTCGGTGTTAATTTTTTTTGGTTTGGCATCCCATCGCATCGCATCGAGCCCCGTCCGTCCAAGCCGATCAATTCCGGTGGTGGGACCGGTAGATTAACGGGAATGACCCATTATTGTTTACAGTACGTATTGTTTATTCATGTTTCTGATAGATTTTCAGAAGAATACTCGTACCATCAAGTACACACTCGTACGTACGGTAATACCGTACGTACTTCACGCGTCTGGCAAATCCCAGACCATCTGTCCGTCCATCCGTATTCAGTATTCCATTCTCATGATTCCGGAAGAACATGGCGAAAAGTGACGCGCCAATCACGATGGACGGAATCCTTTTTAGGCCTCCAAGCAGTTCAAACAGATGAACTTGAATGTTCATCTGTCGCAGACACGCCCAGGCCACAAACATCCACACGATACTAGTATCCGATTTGTATTCCGATGGCAATCATCATCCATCAATCCATCAACACGAAAAAATAAATACTACTACGAAAAATTAATACAGTAATAGCAATAACTTTTGTTTCTGTTACTAAGAGACAAACAATACCCCACAGACAAAGCCAAATTTGCTAGGCTCACGAATGTAACTGTCCATTTTGTTTGGATACATACCGTACCGGAATCTCAAAAATGAAGACTCCCACTCTCCTCTTGTCAACCTTGTTGTCATCGTCTCGCGCTTTCAACAATGGAAGATATCTCATGCAGCATTCCTTGGCGTCGCAGTCGCGACTCTACTCACAGGCAGAGAAGAAAAACAACCCCGTCTCCGTCGAAACCAAAGACGACTGGATATCAGATTCGTTGTCCGATGCCGATGATCTGCAGGGGGCTGGTCATTTGTCGCCCTCGACGTCTGCGTCCCAGCTGTCACAATTTGTCCAGGGCCCCAAAAATTGCCTGATATTCGATACGACATTGCGAGATGGCACCCAGGGAGAACTTGTATCTGCTTCTTGCGACGACAAACTGAAGATAGCTACCCGCCTCGCCGCCTTCGATGTTGACTACATCGAAGCGGGCTGGCCGGGGAGCAACCCAAAAGGTAAGAAATCCAATCGCAGAAATTTCGAGGCTTTGTTGGATCCGATGGACGGGACGCACGGCAATACGATTTTCTAACGCTTGGTGCAATGCAAACAGATCTCGAATTCTTCAAACGAGCAAAGGCCGAACTTACAGAACATACCCGATCAAAGCTTGTTGCATTTGGTTCGAGTCGTCGAAAGAACACGGCGGTCGAAAAAGATCCACAGATCCAAGCCCTGGTGGAGTCGGATGTTTCCACCGTCTGCATGGTGGTGAAGGCCCATTCCTGGCAGGTCACCGAAATTCTGAGGGCGACGCGGGAAGAAAACCTACAGATGATTTACGATTCC
The DNA here is from genome assembly GCA_900660405.1 of Pseudo-nitzschia multistriata. Taxonomy (NCBI): domain Eukaryota; phylum Bacillariophyta; class Bacillariophyceae; order Bacillariales; family Bacillariaceae; genus Pseudo-nitzschia; species Pseudo-nitzschia multistriata. The sequence continues at coordinate 44,369 of CAACVS010000186.1, read as the reverse complement.
GTCGAGTACCTCACGAATCTCGGAAAGACGGTCCTGGTCGACCTGGAACATTTTTTCGACGGATACAAAGACGATCCCGAGTACGCGATAGCCTGCTGCGAGTCGGCAGTGGATGCCGGAGCGAGGTGCCTGGTGATGTGCGACACCAACGGGGGAAGCATGCCCTGGGAAGTCACCGATACGACGACCGCCATGGTGAAGCACTTCGAACCCTTTTGCACCATTGGCATCCATTGCCACAATGATTCCGGCATGGCCGTTGCCAACAGCATTGCTTCGTGCCATGCGGGCGTCGGGTTGATCCAGGGGACGATCAACGGAATCGGCGAGCGCACCGGAAACGCCGATCTCTGCTCCATCGTTCCGAGCCTGGCCCTGCACGTCGAAACGGACATGACCTGCAAGGACAAGGTTCCAGAGCTGACGAAGCTCTCTCGGTTCGTGGACGAGGTGCTAAACCGCACCCCCAACACTGCAGCCCCGTACGTAGGAAGGTCGGCCTTTGCCCACAAGGGAGGCTTGCACGTTGCTGCCATGGAACGCAGCCCCCTGTCGTACCAGCACGTGGAGCCAGAATCGGTCGGCAACGAGATGAGGGTGCTGATTTCAGAGCTGAGCGGCCGGCAGAACATCATGGGCAAGATGCAAGACATGTTTGGCAGCGAAATGGACGTGGGCCAGAAATCGGCCCGGTCCCTGGCCGTTCTGAACCGTGTGAAGGAGCTCGAGAACATGGGCTACCAGTTCGAGGGAGCGGACGCTTCCGTGCACCTGATGATTTTGTACAGCACCCAGGGGTACTGCCCGCCCTTTCAGGTCCTGGATTATTCGGCCCAGTGCTATGACCAAACCATGGACAGCGCGAGCCGTCTCATGAAGACCCGCGCCGATTCCTCCACGGCGCGGGCAACGATAAAGGTCCGCACCGTATCGGACGACCCGGACCTGGAGGGCTCGGGGTTGTCCTTTGTCGAGAACCTCGAGGTATCGGACGGGGCGGGGCCCGTGGACGCCCTGGCAAAGGCCATGCTCAAGGCGCTGACGCCTTCCCACCCCTCGCTGGAGTCCATTGAGCTAACGGACTACAAGGTGCGCATCCTGAACCCAAACGCGGCCACCAAGGCCGTCACGCGGGTCCTGATTGACTTCCGGGACGCGGAGACCGACCAGAAGTGGACCACCGTGAGCGTCGATTCGAACATCGTGTCTGCCTCCCTGAACGCCCTGGTGGACGGGTTTGAGTACGCCCTGATCGAGCACAGCGACACGTGCATGCTGTGCGACGACTTTTTTGCCTAGCACCAAGAATCCGTCCGTGCCTTCGTGGTGGTTGGCTTCTACTTTGCATCTGCCGAAGCAACGAAATGAGTTTGCAACAGCGATATAATAACTGGTAATATTATTTATTTTGTTATTTGGATACAAGTACATGATAACTGTTTTTCAGAACACAAAACATCAAAAACTCGATGGAATGCAGTATTTACACCCCCAGCCCAAAAACAACAGTATTACGCTACGTGTAGGAGTAAATACTTACTGGTACAAGGTTCACACCTCTTACTATGTATAGGCAAGGGGGGTCCTCTCGTATGTAGGGTATGTGCAAGGAAAAATACCAGTCTTCCTCGATACAAGTTCACAATCATAATTTTTTCCTTCAAATTTTTCTTGTCCTTGTTGTTTCAGTGGGTTAGGTCTCAAAGAATCTAAAGGCTCTTCCAATGAAATTGCAAGGTTTCCCAACAAAGTAATACTTGTGAAGATCCCAAACAACTGAAGATCCCAAGCAACTACTTGCAAGGGAACTCTGGGCTCTGGATAGTGGAAAGAACTGAGTACTAGTTTGCACTTGAGGAATTTGATGCAAAGGAGGCATCTGTACAAACATCACGGTCTTACTGGTGAAGATCATAAGCAACTATTGGCAAGGGAGCTCTACATAGTGGAAAGAACTTAGTACTAGTTTGCACTAGTAGATAAATCAGATGCAAAGGAAGCATCAGTATGTACATAGTAGTGCTGGGATTACTAGTAGTTATAAGAAGGTACTTCAAATGTTTAAGCAAAGTAATCAAATATTATTGTGTTCTATTTTAATTCTAGCTTGTTGGTCTGAATACAGACAAAAACATTTTTTTCATCTGGGTCAAGGTTGCATTCTTCAGCCTTGTAGTAGTTGTCAAGACTGGTTGCAAAGCTTTCTTAGATTGATGCGCGTAACAAGTGTTTTAGTACCATGACATGTACTCAAAGACATTCCAAACTTTTGAAATGTTCCTGTAACTACATCAATGTACTTGTTGAATACATTGAATGGAAGCCTACCTTTACTAACAAGCAGTAAACAACATGCTACTCACCACCACCTAATACAGCCTGAAAGCAGGGCTAAAGCAGTTTGGTGAGGACAGTAGGCGTGCAGTCATGTAAGTACTGAGACAGATGCTGACACATGGTGAAGTGTTTAGTTAAATAGAAGATAAAGACTCAACTGAGAAAGACCAAAAGCTAGCTGATGTACTAATCCTCCTACTAGTATTCCTAGTAACCCTAAAGTATGACAGATCCATGATGGTAAAAGGACAAACAGGAGGGGACAGAAGAACCCAAAGTCGGTGGACACCAAAATATGAATTGACATCCCCAACAATAGCCATTGAAGCAGTATTCTTTACACTCATAACAGTAGATTCCCATGAACAACAAGGCATGGCACCTACCAGCAAACTTCTTACAAATAGTAGACATGGAAGGGGAGCTACTAGTACTACTACAATTGGATGGAACCCTGATAATCCTGCTAGTAAAGATAGATGTCAAATGATGGAAGAAGGACAATTGTAAGGAAAAAAGGACAACCAGTTATCTATGTGAGATGTGACAAAGCAATGTATGGTGGCACTGTAACTGCACCATTACTATTGTACAAGAAAACTATTGGACACCTAATAGAATGCGGCTTTGAGATGAATCCATATGAACCTTGTTTCTGGAACGAAATGATGGACAGGAGTCAGTTCACTGTGGTATTCCATATTGATGACATGAAATTGAGCCGCAAAGATTCTGAATAAGTCGGTGAGAGAATGAAGCTACTACTGGAGTCAGTATATGCAAAACAAGACCTAAAGTCAGTAGTAATAGGGGGGTAGATATAGTAGTGGTACCTGTATCTTGGCATGACCATTTACTTTGAGACCAACAGCAAGATATGGATTAATACTACTAGTACTTATGATTATATCTAAAAGATGATCAATGAACTACCACCCAACATGAGAGGACACAAGGAAACTGCAGCACCTATCCACCTGTTCAAAATAGATCAAAATAACCCAACCAGACTCCTAAATGGGGAGAACGCAGATTTATTCCAATTAATTATGATAGCACAGGCCTTTTGGTTAAGTAGAAGAGGAAGACCAGACCTGCAACAAGGAACAGTAGTATTCCTTTTCATTAGGTGTGAAGAGGCCACATGAACAGGATTATAAGAAACTCAGACACCAACTGGTGTACTTACAAAAGATAGCATACCTTCATTAATCATGAAAGCTGATGGGAATGGGACATCAAAATATATTGACAAGGCACACACTACTATACACGCGCACAAATATGAAAGGACATGGGAGAATGTATGTCGTCCCCATGGGACAAGAAGGAGCCTTGTTGTGTGAATCATCAACCAAAATTATGATCAATACCCTCCTCAGCTCAACAGAAACAGAGATGTCATCAGTAGGGGAAAAGCTATCCAAACATCTCTGGTTTAGATATTTTGTAATATCAAAATAACAAGAATACTACACCATTCAAAAATCAACAGACCGAAGACAATGGTTTTTGCAAATGGATGAAGGGCCAAAATATATTCATGACCAGTACTTCTGTATAACTGACGACAGTATAATGAATGATAAGGAGATTGAGGTGAAATAATGTCCTACTGGTGAGGAGGACATGATTGCTGACTTCTTCACCTAGTCATTACTACAAGGAAGACTGTTGTACTAGTATAAGTTCCAAACAAGATCCTGGGAATTGACACAAACAACACTGAGCAATGCAAAAAGGACTATGAGAATGTGATACAATAGTTTGGATTAAATTATAGCAAGATAATTTTTAATCCACAGAAGTCTGTTGCTGAGAAGAAATAGTAACAAAAATGACAAGAAACAAAAGTTGCACATTAGGGATAGGGATTACTGAACACCTGACAATGCCAAAACTACAAAGAAGGAGGAAAACAGAGCAATTGTCAACCAACTATTAACACCATCATCACATACTTTTAATTTATCTTTTACTAGTGGACCATTTAACTCATCTAATCTCTGGTGGTGTTACCAACAACTAGCAAAGAGTAGCTGCACTCAGCTTGGCTGAGTGATTGCCTAGAGGGTCAAAACCCTTCTCATGTTGTTTAGAAATCGCTTTCGCCATAGCAAAGTTGGTGTTCTCCAACAGCATGAGGGACTAATTCTTAAATGTACAAAGTAAGCAGAATGTGACAAATTTGTAAATACCGTTGTCAGCTGTTCAAGCAGCTGTTCAAAAATATTGCTGGTAGAGTCATGGGGTGTGCCCAGTACTAGTATCTACTGCTGGGATGTTGGGTTCTCAAAAAATATATGGGTGAACCCATCAGCTGACCCAGCATCAGAAAAAACGTTTTGTATTGAAAGACCCACCAGCCCACCAGCTGATGGGTCAATCACCTACCAGCCAAAACTACTGGGCTGATCACCCATCATCTGGCATCACATTCTGCTGGCTTCCACAAAGCATTATTTTGATCAGCTACTGCTAGTGGTATTTTCAAATGCATCATTCCAATTGCTTCCACCAGCATTAGCTGGCGGGTTTAATGATGCTACCAGTATTTTTGAATGATACCAGCATTTTTTTCAAAGAGCTGCTTAAACAGCTACTTGTGATATTTGTGAACGTGTTGTGATTGCTTCCAACTGTAGTGTTTCAAATAGCTGCTTGTACATTTTGAACAGCTGGTGGTGGTATTCTGGAACACATCACCAGGTTGTATTTGCTTCCACCAGCACCAGTGTTTGAAATAGCTGCTTGTATTTTGAACAGCTGCTGGTGGTATTTTTGAATACATTGTATTTGGCTTGCTTCCACCAGTAGTATTTTAAAACAGTCTGCATTTGTGTTTTGTGTAGCTTGCTTCCACCAGCAGTATTCTCAAATAGGTGCTTGTTGTATTTTTGAACACCAGCTGCTGCCCATCATTGATGTACTAGAACATGCACGTAAAATTTACAGAACTTTTGTTCAAATATTCTGGTGACACATACCCAATTCTGCTTCTTTCTCAACAGGCAAGATATTTGAAACCATGTTGAAAATGGGGAGCTAATGCTACTATGTAGAGCTATGTAGAACTTTAACTGGTGAAATTAAGGATGGCATTGCCATCAATGATGGGAAACATTCATTTGTCTGAAACTGTTTAGCAAGATCAATAGTGTGAACTGCACCGTATGGTACATCCAAGTTAATACTAGTGTCTTATTCTAGAGTCAACACTGAAATACCTTCAAGAATTCTTTTGACTAAGTAGCTTGAGATTCTAATACGAAGTATATTGTGATGAATCAATGCCTCGAATTCGCAATCCCTTTGTCTGACTACAGGATGAGTATCGTCGTCATCATCCAACGAGATCATTTCCACCCTTATTGTGCTGCTCCAAACTCCCCACTTGTTGCTTCTTCTGCATTTGTATCCTTATCCTCGTTGTGAATTCCCAGAAATGAAGACCCTTCGACTTCGTTCTCTTCCAGTGCACGTGCGCCTTGCAATCGTGCTTTACAACGGTTGATCAATTCCGGATCATTGCTTTCCACATAATACCTCCTCATTTCTAGAACATCCTCTCGACTTCCTAGTATGCATGGAACACGCTGGTGGACACTAGTGGGAGGAATATCCATTATTCTATTCTTTCCAGTGAGAGCCAAACCACCCGCCTAATACATTATTGCAAAAAAAAATTAGTGCCAGTATTTCAATAACAGGTGTAGTTGCAAAACGACTGGCTCTCACCTGTTCCAATAAAAAGGCCATCGGTGCCGCCTCATAAAGTAATCGAAGCTTGCCGTCTGGATTTTTTACATCTGCTGGATATCCAAAGATTCCTCCGTATTGTAAGGTCCGGTGAACGTCACCAACCATGGAACCAATATAACGGCTAGCGTAGCGACATTTCATGTCCCCCTGTTACCCAAAAAGTTAGTGCACCGAAAGCCGCAATGTTAGTACGATGGTAGATGGTTTGTGGAAGAAATTTTGAACGAGCAACCGTATGTAACGATGTGTTTCTTGGCTCTTCAACGAGTGCAAGCTAAAGCAACACAGTGGTGGTGATGTGCGGATGATTTTTCTTCTATGAGCTGTGAATAGTTGAACTTACCAAACCTTTTTGAATATCTGTAACATATTTTTGGAGAGGCGCATCCCAGTCCCAGCGGTTGGCTTCATTGAAAGAATATATCTTTCCTCTCGTAGGAATCTTCATATCTGCATGAGTTAAAACAAATTCGCCGATAGACTCGTCCAAGGTAAAGCCATATACGCCACTCCCTAATGTGAAGACAAAGGAAGTCGCTGATGAGTAGAGACAGTATCCTGCGGCGACCAAATTAGATCCTGGCTGAAGTGTATCTTGTAAACATTTTTCTTCCGCTTTGTCGATACCGTCGGTCAAGTCAATGTCTTCAATAGAACACTCTGCTGAATCGAAAATGCCGAAAATTGTGCCAACAGGTATGCCGGCATCAACGTTTGACGATCCATCCAAGGGGTCAAACACAGCGACATATCTGCCACTATTTTCGACAAGAATATCACCGGAGAAAATGGCATCGCCCATTACATTGACTGGTTTGTCTTCCTCTTCGCTAGCAATAGTCGCTAGCTCGCCACTCCACCTGAGCGCGCGTTTGAGAATATCATTTGCTATAACATCGAGCTTTTTTTGCTCTTCCCCCTGTACATTGATGGACCCACCTCCATCTTCAAGCCCGGTGAGACCGGAAATTGCGCTTGTTTTCACCAAGTTGCTCAATGTTTTACATGCCACCTGAAGAGAAGTGAAGACTTGAGGAAATTGGCAAAGAAGCAGAGGTTGAGGACTTACAAACAACTTTTCTAACAAGTACATAGAAAACAGTACAAGTCGAATCCATCACAACGTACTGCTTTCGATCTCCTCCAAATCAGGATTCGCTCTGACCATTTCTTTCATGTATCTACTCAACGTCACACCGCTCTCTGAACAAACATCCTCGTGGATTGGACAATTCCATCGAGGCGGGGGTGTTTCGAATGAGCCATCTGAGTTCTCGATTGTCGCTTTCACGACATTCCTGTGTTCTGATCGTCGGTCTTTTCTGATGCATCCACCATTACTTCTCGGATCCGCTACTGATGAAGGGGGAGTAATCAGAACAAATGCATCAATAGCCAGAGGAAATCCGCACCTCAAAACGACAGAAAGAAGTTGAAATCCAATTGACTCAATCAACCTCATCTTATATGAGTATGGTTTCAAAGTCAAATGATTGAAGTCGATATTAATAATAATACAATTCTCTGTGATTTTGCTGTGTTTGGTGGCAGCATCGATAGGTGTTCTCCGGTAGAGTTCTTGAAAGATCTTGGTGTCAGAGATCGAACGAATGAAATGAATTACTAGTACCGGTATGATTGTCACATATGACGGTGACGTTCGTGACTCGATTCATTCATCCAAATTTTTAATTCGCGAAGCATTGGGCGATTCCCGTTAATCTAGATGGTCTAAAAATCTAAAGTAGACCTTTTAGACTTTTTAGTTTAACGGGAATCATTAAAAACAGGGGCCCAACGGACATTTTTAAGCGCTCGTTCTGGTCTTAAAGGAATTTGGAATCTCGACATCTTTGATTCTGTGTTTATGTCTTCTTCCTTCCATGGTGCCGGCGCTTTCTGATTAAGAGAAGGTTTAGTTACGTAGTAAAAAAATTTAAGTCTTAAATTTGGCACGCAACGAATTTTTAATGGATAATTATGAGTCATGTGACGGATTTTCATTCTTGGATTCCAGTCTAGATTTAGACTTTCTGTCAAGGGTGGATTGTGCGTTGACAGAAAGTCTAAAAATTCGGACTAGAAAGTCTATTTTTGGTCTGTCTGTCTGTCAAAAAGTAGACCATCTAGATTAACGGGAATCGCCCATTTACTAATGGATGATTCCCGTTAATTATGGTGGCTAAGTGGTTTAGCAATTGCAGATGTCACTTATCAGTTGAAAATGTCACTACTACGAGTTTCATAACAATTGCACATAGTCTTTTGCAGCGCCCAGAGAGCAAAAAGTAATAATTTGAAGTTCTAAACTTCGATTTGAACAAGTTAAGAACTTCACCTAGAAAGTCTACTAGGTTCTACTGAGCTAGTTTTTGGATGGCATTCATGATTGATTCATGATTGAATCACCTCAAACCATTTTATATTGCCCTGACCCATTTTTTTTGCTTTGAGGGGAATCGTGATTTGGCCATTCAGTCATTTTAAAAAATTAGCTCAGTAGAACCTGGTACATGATGTACAAGCAAAAGTTCATAACTTCAAATCAAAGTTTAGAACTTCAAATTATTACTTTTTGCTCTCTGGGCGAGACCATGCTGTGCAATTGTTATGAAACTCATGGTAACAGTTGAAAATAATTCAGTTTCAGCAAAGTTCTGTGTACTTTTAGTACAAGAAAATAATTACTACTTTTTAACCAGGGATCACCAGCTCATGTCGGAGCCTACTATTCAGCAGTTAACAGCACCAGCAGCCACCACCAGCAGATAGTACCCCCCCCCCCCCTACTAGTAGTAGTAGTAGTACTACTACTACTAAGAAATAGATGCACTAGTAGTATGGTGTGGTATGTACTCCTGTATGTGACTACTATGATATGATAAGATTGGACTGTTTGTGCCTGTCATGGTCAGCCCTGCTAGTTGGAATGGGAATTACTGCTTCTGTTGTCTTTGGGTCTGCCTAAAAGGAGGAGAAAGACATGTCCCAATTTTTTCCCCTCTGTCCCACAAGCAACCTTGGTGTCTACTACTACTAGTAAAAATATTGGCATTGGTTGGGGGCTGCAACATCATGTTTTTTTAAGCCAGGACAGGCATAGCAGTACTTTATTGCTCTCCAGCTGACAGAAGCATTAGGACGATCCTCTTGGATGTTCCCTACAAATCTAGTAGTATTTCCCCTCAGATTTCTCCAACAACAACTGAAAAAGTATTGCACCTCTCTCATTACTACCCTAGCAGATTTTCTTTTCTTTCTGCACTCTGAAACTTGGAGTTATAATCAGTCTACTGGGATTTATTCCAGTAACTTGTGTCAATTCAATTTTTTGGAATATTTTTTTGGTGGTGATCACATCTCCCAGTGAAGATAGGTGACCAGCAGCAACAATAAAAACAACAAAGATTTGTGTTGAAAATCCCCCTTTTTGTGCAAAGGGGATTCTGAAAAGAATGTAACGTGATACATATCTTAAATTCTGGTACAAATACTGCTACTACATTTCCTACCTATTACTACTAGTGCAGTCTACCCAAGTACAGATTATACTAAGTGGTACAGCTGCAAAAATATATATTATTTTTGTGTGAGCAATCAATGGATAACTTTGAAGGCCTGCTACTATTGAAAATCTATTCTCAGCCTTGGACCAATGTGGGACTATGTTGATTGCAATAGAACCTGTATTTTGTGAAGAGAAGACCCAAATACTGATTTTGGGTAATTCAGGTGCAAATGCAGTACAGTTTTGACACTAATTGGCCTGAATTTGTTGACAGAAACATCTTTGTTGATCTGTTTGTTGGCAATGTCTGTTGGTGACATTGGGACAATGTGGATCTATATTGCTATTTGATTGCAGATTGTATTAGGGCTCTGGTACAGATTTTCTGATGCTCTCCCTACTACTACTAGCTACTTCTTTACTACTATTACCACTTGTAGTAGTAGGTGTTTTGACCAGTACTATTGTCAGCTGTTGAGGTATGAAATTTTTGATGTTCTGGTTTGGGTTTTGAATTGCAAAAATTTAAAATTTTGCTTTAGGCGCGGTAGACATGGCGATGTCTTTTCTTCAGTATTTTCTACTGGTAAGAAATACATACAGCTAACTCAACCTCCTGTTGTGGAGAAGTGACAGTGGGAGGCCTGCAAGGGGACTGTGACTTGTAGAAATGGCATAAACAACCAGAAAAGAGTGCACAAATTTGAAGCAAGAATGAATAATTTTGTCCAAACTGTATTTTGTGTACCAACCACCAACATTGAATTGGATACAGCCATCTATGCCTGTAGACATCCCACTGGCATAAGCTGCTGCTACTAGTACACCAGTGTTTGGGTCTGAATTCCCTTTATCAACTTGTTTGTGAAGACCCTCATAGCTAATGGACAAGAGACCCTCGTAAACTGCATCCAGAAAATGTCCTTCAAGAAGGACTTTTCTATTGGATAGGTGGAATGGTCAAAAAAAGAAAAATCAATTAGGAGGAAAATTCTGACGCTGTACTTGTTGTAGTAGTAACATGTTACACTGGTAGTGGTATGTTTCATTTTTTGTTGTACTCTTACATATGTTTTTTTTTGACTGTGCATGCTGGTGGTGGTATGCCTTAACTACTACTAATGGTCACATAGATCTAGTAGCCTTGAGTACTATACTATGTGCCGTTTCGTAATGTCCCTGCAGCTTGCTACTCCCATATTCCCAACTTCAATTTCAAGTTGAAAATGAACTCAGTAGGTACTGTAAGTAGCAGCAGTAGGTCTTCCAAAAATTCTTGAAGATGTTTATTCACACATTTCTTTTTGTAGATTTGTTGCTGCCAGTTTTGTTCTTCTAGAGAGGCAATGGTTTCTCAAGCCAAGAATACTAAGGGAGTAAGCAGATTAAGATTGCAAGCACAAAACATCCAAGCTATCCTTCTTCTTGTAAAGTATGTTAGGACACAAGTGCTATGCCTTTTCAAAGTAAAGACCACTGAATCACACCAAATGCTTGCCTCCTTTATCGCGTGATGACGAGAGAATTTTGGATTTGAATTTAACTTTGGAACTGAACGTCGTTGAATAGTATTTAGGTCAAAATGGATGAATAATTGAGAATAATTTATTATTAGCAAATCAAAAATGTATTACCTAACTTTCTCGCTATTGCGATCCCTTAAACGACGGTGTCCTTATCACAGGTGCCGGCATACAAGACTTCGATATCGACGTATTATTTGATGTGGTCGTAGTTCCTGCAAAGGGCAAAATTGGAATTTTGTTCCCGTCACCTATCAGCCTTTCGCGAGTGGTATTATGAACGTTATCTTTCGATGCACCTTTTCCAGAGCCATCGCTCCAGGTTACAACTAGAGAATTGCGTCTCTTAGATTCCGCACTGCCGCTCCTTCCTGTAGAAAAGTTTGCCAGATGATCTAGTGACGTCAACCTCGACTTATTGCCCGGAGCTGGCGTCAATGACGGTGATGCTTGAGTGAGAGGTGACGCCTGAGGAGGTGGGGGTGGGACGGGCGGTAAATCTGCGTTCCTGTTGAAACTGTGGCTCGCATCCAATCGAAAACTATTGTTTCGAAAGGTACATAAAGATTCCATATCGGAAGCTAATGAATCAGCATCGTCATCGTCGGTGTTAGTATCATGGGAAAGCCACGAATCTGTTCTCAAAGGGGCCTTGAATCGCAACGACAAGTTTTTTGATATGCCCGAGTTCTTGCAAAAGAGGCTCCTTGGCTTTGGATCCGGAGAAAAGTAATTAGATGTCAACTTCAAATGGGGGTTCTCTGTGATTTGAATAGATCGACGCAAAGTGGGACTTTCCTTGTGTTGTGATTCCTTCGGTTCTTTTACTTCTTGATGTTTAGAAGAATATTTGGTAGCATAACTATCACCAAATACATCGAGAGCATTCCGGGACGACCGCTGAGGAAGTGCTCGGCGTACACGGCACTCTTTTTGAGGCTGTTGTGCATTCGCCGGTTCCACTTGGTGATCCAACTGTCGTCTCAGTTTCGTTGGTGTCTTTGATCGCCCTCTCGTTAACGAAGTTAGACTCGGTTTGAGTTGTAGAATGCGTTCCGCAGCAGCTTTCGCCGCCACAACACTTGCTGCTTGAACAGAGAATTTGGTCACACTGTTTCGACGGCGTGCTCGCCTTCCTCTTCGTGGCAGATGTGGTTGACCAGCTTCTGGATCTTCGTACCCGTAATCAACAGGTTCTTGCACTTGACTCTTCGTAGGATCTCCATAACCAAAGTCAACAGCCTCTCCTGATTCGCTTTTGGACGGGTCTCCGTACCCGTAATTGACCGCGGCCTTTGGCTGACTCTCCACAGCGTCTCCGTACCCGTAATCTACGTCATTTGACTCCTTTTCTGTATTCGTAGAAGCATCCGCAGATTGCTCACTGATTTTCAACTTCTGATAGGCCTCTTGTGCCTTTCGAAGATATTCCTTGCTGCTCTTCGTGTGATGGAAACTGCTTTGCCCTCTAGCCTTGCGGCGTTTCTTAGCAATCTTTCGAAACGATGTTTGAGCTGTAAGAGTGCCACCATCACCAATAGACTTGGGATCTCTGATGGATCCTTCTTCGTCACTGTTGCTTTCGTTATCGTTTTCACTAATACTAGGACTCAAACTGTTATCACTTGACTCAAATTCTTTGCTAGTATCGCTCTCTGTATCAACTTTCACCTCGCCCTGACTCTGAGGCAAACAGTCCCTGTCCTCCAATGATTTGGTCATTACCGCCAAGGCTCGATTCACGATGTTTCTTGTGCGGAGATTTTCACACTCTACTTCTGTGCCACTTGTGCTGGTTCGAGCTAAATTCAATGATCGAAAGCTCTTCTCACTGTAATCCTTGTAGAGATTCTTTTTGAACAAAGATCTACGAGAAACGGGACCGATAACTTGATGTCCTTTAGCAATCGTATTAGTCTCTGCGGTTGAGTTTTGTGCCTGTTCTATACCTTTACTTGTATTATTGGCACTATTCGCGACAGGAGTCTCGCTCTTCGCACTGAGAGCTTTCAGCACGGAAACAGGCTCCTCTTCAGGGGGAAGGAACATTACGAACTTAAATTCACTGAAAAGTGAATTTTAGATATCTATGACGGCGCAACGGCGAATGGCTCTCTGATTACTAGAGAGAGCGCAGGGTAGATGGTGTTGGTCTTTTGCGCAAATTTATATATGACTGTTGTCATTCGATTGAGTTCTATGTCGCAACTTGGTCCTTTCTTTGACTGGTTCGGGATGGTTTGAACAAAGGAATCACTCTCAACAAAGACTGTTTTATGGCTGATACATCAGTCGATACAGAATAATGCATTTTTACATAGGAAGCTTATGAGAATGTTTAAGGCGACTGACGACGACTCTCTTTTTTTTTGTTCAATATAGCCTTCACAAGACCTTGAAAAGGACCAACAGAGTTTTACGTTATCAAACAAATTGACATTTTCATGCGAACATCAAATGAACATCAAATGAAGACATAGCTATAAATAGAATCTTAACAGTTTCCATTCTCTCTTGTTCTCGATACGCGATGATAAAGTATGATTTTTTTTCATGACAATTTAACTATCAATCAGACCCAAAACAAAAATTCAATCATGAAAAAAGGCCCATGGCATCTACAAAGTTAAGTGAAACCTCGGTTCGACAAAATATCAACGATTGAAACTGTCATTGTCAATCCGAGGGTATTTCTGTTCAGATTTATGTTGTGAAGTTCGAGTATGGTTTCGGCACTTCCACGATATTATTTTAGGCCCTTATAGGTTCGTAGTCTGGTACCGCAAGACTTCGTGAAACGGAAAGAAATATCAATACCGGCAAGATTAACTTTTTCCCATCTCCGCCCAAATCGTGCATTTTTTGGAATTTTTTTGGAATTTTTTTGGAGTTTCCATTAATTTTCACTTGTGTAGACTTCAGTACAAATCCTACACAAAATAAGACTGAAATACCAAAAAGAGTTTTAAACAATTACTTTATATAAAACACCTTWTCTGCTCATTCATTTCTCTCCTTGTAATATYCAACAAAGAAAATATAGAACACTCCATACCAGAATATAAACTATAAACCAAACCATCATATTTACCAACATAAAATAATCATATTACTAAGATGGATGATAATGATTCTTTTTCTGTGTGATGGTTGACAACAATTGTTCGTACTATGGTCATACTCCTAAGAATGATGCAGACCTATCTGACAACAGTGGTGGTGACCTGCACCCTCRTAGTACTAGGAGCCCCTCCCAAGATGACCATGGATCCATATCTGATCATCAAAAAGTATGCTGGGTGTCCCTTGGTATCCTCCTCCCAATGTCCACCAGTATGATACATCACTTGGAGGAGGTGTGACCACCCCAGGTCATGCCCATGCTGTAAGCAATTCATTGGATGGCTACATTAATAAGGTGGAGGAGTTGGAGTGTTTGTTCTTGTTCTTGTTTGATGGGAAAATCCTTCAGATGATAGTAGCAAATGAGTCCAACC
>CAACVS010000186.1:15472-29397 GCA_900660405.1 Pseudo-nitzschia multistriata | reverse complement strand
ATATTGACCTATCTGTTGATGAGTCTATGATTGTTTACAAAGGAAGATGCATTCAATTTGTCCAGTATCTCCCCAAGAAGCCAATCAAGCACCGAATTAAGGTGTACTGTKTGTATGATGCTGACACTGGGATACTATTCAGCAGTTGATATGTCAATCCAATCTTGGACAACAAAATGGTCATCAACTGTTCACGGAGAACTCCTAMACTACAATGAAAGTTGTGACCAAGCTATATGAACAATATAGATGGGTATCAGATGGTACCTTCGTATTTTCTTCTGGTTGCTTGATAGAGTGGCACACTCCTGCTACATAATTATCACTAGCCTAGTAGCATGTGACGAGTTTATGAAGGAATAGAAGATATACAAACCAAGACAAGTTTGAATCTCATCTTGGCATTGCATTGATGAATAGAGGTATTGAAATGGACTGGAAAGCTCCATATGATGAAGGTTCTAAKCCAGAGTGGATGCCTCAGACTTCAAAGAATGGAAAATATCACCCTTGCAATTGCAGGATTTGTTTCTTCTGTGTGAACAAGAAGACCAGCACCATTGCTCATGGAAAGGTAATGCCAAAGCCACATAAAGAAAGATGCAGTGGCAAGTATGAAGGAGTAAAGAGGAACTATTGTGTTATCTGTGTAGAAGAAGCAAAGCATAGGTATCCTACTAACTCATCAGAGTATAACAAATGCCAAGGAATGGTTGCAGAAGTTGCAATGTTGCTGTATGTAAAGAGCATTGGAGTAACTTCAACCATCAAGTGTAGTGATGTGTTATAAATGAATATATTTATATTTGTTAAAATACATTCTTATAATATTGTTTATAGTGATGAGAGGGTGTGATAAGTGGAGTAGCAGTGTAGTAGTAGTAGCAAAAAAAAAAATCCTAAATTTTCCAGGTGGCAACATTTGGCAACACGCGACGGGAAAAAGTTAAGTGATGTTGTATTAGCAATCCCACAATTAATTTTTTGTCTATTTCTTTCTGAAGTAGTTTGTGACTGGTCCTTGTAGGCGAACAACCCCAGACACTTTTGATAAAATTGAAAGCCTCCTGGAACCATGTCGATTTCAATTTTTTTCAGATAAATTGAATTCCCGAATACCCTTTTTTCAATAATGTGATCAGAACCAATCACAAAAATTGTGATAAAAAAATGATCACAAAATCTCCCAATTTCTTGATCACAGTTTTTTGTAATCAAAATTGATCACATTTTTCAACAGGCAAAGATGACTTGCTGATTCTACTATTCCTCCTTGTAACAAGGATCGTTTGCCTCTCCTGACCACACCAGTCCCTCCACCACCAGCAGGAGGGCAACAACCAAAAGTAGATGGGTCAGGTTGTAAGGCTGGTACTGCAAACTACAAGGAAGAGGAGCTTGTGTTGCAGTCCGTGATGACTCTCATCAAAGAGATCCGTCCCATTGGTAAGGGTGACTGGCTCATGGTGGTTATCCCTATCCCTATGGTAGAACAAAGGATTCAATTAAATCAAATAAGTTCAATCCCTTGAGGAGACAGAAGGCGCCTAGTACTGGAAATCTCATTGTCCCAAAGCAGGTCAAGCTTGCAAGAGATCCCCATTGTTTGATTGGAATTGCAATCAAGGAAGATATTGAAACTGGAGAAGAAACCTTTCATTCAGGCGAAGGTTCTTACAACACCAACAAGAATGATGATGCTGGGGGGGTCTTGGAGGACAAGATCATGGTGTCAACTTCAGACATGACTGATGTTGTCAATGAGGATCCTATCATCCTGACCAATGTTGCTCCAGCAAAAAAGAGATCCTATGGAAGGCTGAAGAAGGAAATTGCTGAACAGGATGCTGGTCTTAAAGATTATCTCCTGCAGCAGGACGAGAGGGAAGCTGAAAGAGACAGGAAGGCCGATGAAAGGGAGAAGGCAAGAGATCAAAGGGCTGATGAAAAAAATGAAAAGTGACTTACCTTGGCTGAAACCTTTGCCTGAACAATGGTGATGGTGCTTGGTGGCACCATCAACAAGCGCTGACACAGCAAATCTCATGGTGAAAGCAATTAATCCCATGGTGATACTAGCAATGAATTACAACATATACTAACTACAATTTACAATCCAAATTAATTAGAATCAGCAATAAATTTGCAGTATGAGCAAACAGTGAGGAGCAAAAAGCAGCAGCTCAATTCATGTTAGACTAGTATGCTGTTATCTATTTTCTTGATATTACTGATTCTATCCTGGGACTTGCCAGGATTAGAACTCACTGTTGCGTGCCTGTTAAGCACATGTCTGTAATCCCATGAACTGGGGTTCACTTTGTTCAACAGCTGCCAAACAGCATTTACATGCATTCTTTACTCAGTTCAAAGGCTGCTGATTGGCATTCACATGCATTGATTTGCACTTTGTATACCATCTTCATTACAGAACACTTTTAGATATCGCATTGTTTCCTCTCACACCAATGCTTAAAGCCTATTGTATTGCTTGTTTGTCTTAATGTATATAAATTGTTATCTTCATTATAGTATATATTGATCTCAACAACTCAAGACACCATGGTGAACATTTCAACAAACAACACAGTGTAAGGTGTATTTTGCTGTTGCTTTTGCTCCCTATTTTGCTGCAAACAGCTTCCAACTAAACACATCTAATCAAAACTAACCATCTAACCATCCCTTCCTCCTCCACCATGGTCCACCATGGTGGACACTAGTGCTGTTGTAAGTGATGCTTTTGTAATTATTGCTTGAATACTGTGTTGAATTTTTGCTTTGATTTGTTATGTTGTCAATATTGCCAAATGATGGTGACTTCAATTGACAAGCACTTGCTAAATACTCTCTTTGTTMTTGAAACTAATTTGACCACAGAATTCATTCAAAGAAAGCATTATTTCCAACTGGAGACAGATTCCTCCCTACATGGAAGTATCCTGGAGCCAAGTTCTGAAGGTGATGTGGCTCCTTCATTGCCTTGTGTGTTGCTGATGCTGGCAGCATCTTCATGAAGACTGTCAAGATCTGGTGGTTGTGCCCTATGGTAAAACACTGGTAGTTGTACAAGTTGATCAGCAAGTGGAGAATGATCTTCCTCTCTCCATAGTCCTCCAGTCTAAGCCTATCTTTCATCCTTGTGAATTGTCCTTGGATCATCCTCATCCTCCAATCAGATATCTGTCTAAGCAATGTGGTGGCGTCCTTATTCAATAGGATACTGTCTTCATCCTCAGGATCTGTCTGTGAACTTTGAATGAGGAAGTCCCTGTCAAGTAAGCCAAAAGCTGAATCAACAACAACCTTTGCTCCTCCAGAACAGTCACTGCCCACTTGGGCCATCTTGTTGTACATTCCATAGTCACTAATGGCACTATTGTGCCATGCTCTTGGGCAATTGAAGGTTCCAACAATACAGATCCTTCCATGAGGTGCAAAGACATAGTATACCCCATTCACATGAGTATTTGCCCTCCATCCATTGTAGAAATCTCTTGTTTGAGAAGGTCATCTGAAGACTGGATCTCAACCTTGAGCCCATCTGCTGCTCCCTAGACATTTTGTTCTTCAAGTCTTGGATATTTTGCTCCAATTGCTCTAACATACTCATTGATTTCTTGCTCACTTGACAGACTGGTGACCATGGCAGGTGGACATTTATGAAGCACTGAAAGCAGGATCCTCGTGGAGAACTTGAGCCATTTGTACATCACTGTGGATGTAAGACCAAATGCCATAGCCATTCCCCTGGCAACAGAGCCTCTAGTAGTAGTTGTTGTATACCAGAAGAGTACTACTACTACAAGACAACAAGTTGTATCTGCCTCCCTAGGAGCTCCCTTCTTTCTGCCACTCCTAGTGGTAGGGGGGAGAAGAACAATCTCATTGTTCTTGTTGACTGTGTATCTGTTGAAAGCTGGTCCAAATAGCTCAGGAGATCTCTAGTGAAGACCCTGTGGTCTATTCTACAACATTTAAGGAGTGTTTGTTCATCCCCTGACTGGAAGAGGAAGACAAAGGAGGAGTCAGCATACCTGCAGATGGCAATCTGGGGTGTTGTTCTGTCCCTTCTGCGCCTCTCCTTGGGGGTCTTTTGTTTTCCTTCCCATTCTGCCACCAAGTGATCCCTATGCTTGGTCGCCCAGTATATGCACTCCCATTATGTTGCATTCTTTTTGTTTGCTGGGAGGGAGCTATGGTCAAATATTTAGGATAGTGCAAGGAAAAAGCAAATTTTTGATACAAAAAAGAAATTTATGAGTAGTATCAAAGATTTGCCTGTTTCTTTTACTACAAGCTACTTTTCTTGTTGCTCTGTATAAGTTGTACATGTGTTGCTGGTTTTGCAAGACAAAGAGTACCACTAGTGCACACCTGGAGAACTTCTTAATCCATTTCTTGTAAACGAGGACTAATACCACCACCACTACTAGCTAGTAGTACTACTAGTAGTAATCATGTTCATTTTCTTTCAATAGTAAAGTAGTACCACAAATATCAATTAAATATCCTACAAAATGGTATATTCAGAATCATCATTAAAAACTGGGTTAGACTGACAACTCAAAAATTAAAATAGTAGTATTTTTGATAAAGCTGTAACTACCTAAAGGTTGGATAGTTTGACTAGTAGTATCATGCAGTAAAAATGAGAATTTAAAAAAATCCTGGGGGGACTTTTTGGAATTTTGGACCACACGTGGAATACCGTATGAGTTTCTTTTTTTCTCCATTTCGTAATGAGGAATTTTCGATTCGTTGCGCACCCCTCTAAATTATGACCCCTGAACTAATAGCCTTTTTAGATTAAAAATAAATTGAATCAAGATTCTTTTTGAGCTTAAGTTGTATTCTCCTTCATTACTTATACTTAATATGGCTCAGACCACTGAAAATTCGAGAGAAAGTTCTTCTGAACAAAGATTACAGTTTGCTTGAGGGCCAGAGAGGACGCGATTCAAAAGAGGCTCTCCGAATGCGGTAAAACATATTTTTGTTGGCACGTAGTAACGCAAGTGTTTGAAAGAAAAAATGATTTGAATAGCTGTAAATGAGAAGAATAGTTATCAACAGCAGTACCAACAACAACCGTCCCGTGCTCTACGAAAGTTCGATCGACTCGCAAAGAGTGCAAACAAATAGTTCTCAGTTGTAACATGGGAGGTTACTCTACTGCATCGTCCTCTGGGTCGTCCTGTTCGAGTTCATCTTCCTCGTCCGGCAGTTCTTCATCTTCCTCTTCCTCTACAGCAAGTTCCGATGTATGCCCATACGTACACATCGACAACGATTGGTGTCCAGGAACGAGGAAGTTACGGGAGGTAGCTCGAGAGGTGGCGGAAGAAAACGATTGTTCCAAATACTCAAAGAAAATCAGCAAGCAAATATTGAAGGAAATGGACGGAATGTTCTTCTTTCGGGTTGTAAGCAACAATACCGACGACGATGATAGCAGTAGCAGTGGTAGTGATAGTAGTGACAGCGACAGCGACAGCGATGATGATAGTAGTACAGATAAGGAATATGGATTCGGATGCTTTACCGAAGAGGACGAAGACGAAATTGACTTAGATGACGAAGACGAGGTAGAAGAAATTCCTCCAAAAGAGCTCCACAAGGCGATTAAGCCATTTTATGAGGGCGAACGGTTCCTCATCGAGAACGAAGCACATTGTCGCGATGTCTATTTCAATCATCCAAACCATCCAGGGACACAAGCTTTCGTTCGTGCATCGCAGGCTGCTGTGATCAAGCTAGGCGTTAAAAGGGGTTTCGACAAGCGAGTATTCAATCGAATGAAACGCTTATTGTACGATTCGGATTACTTTATTGGGACTGCTCCCAAGTGTAAAGAAGCAGAGGAAGAAGATTATTACGAAATTTTCCGTGCGAGATACGAATTTGATCGTATCATGATGAGAAGGGTTATGGCCGATAGAAGAAAACCTCGTTCCATTCCGGGATCCAGTTGCATCAAGCGGGGTTGCTGTGAGAACAAGGATCCAGACAAAAAACACTGTATGGTTAAAATTATCGGTTGTGTTCCAAAGGCAGTCGCTGCACCGGTGGTAGGTGCTCTGGCATTTGTTGGGTTCGGCTTCTTGTACTTTACGATCTGGTTCATCCTCAAAACCATCATCACAGCGATATACGTAGCCATCGGCTTATCCCTCTCTTTCATGTTCGGTGGAACTGAAATCCGTCCAACCGAAGCTCCGACCATGGAACCAACAGCAGCCCCAACAACTCTGGCTCCATCCGTTTCTGCAATTCCAACAACGCTAGAACCAACGGAACTAGTGGAAATATTTGAAGACCGATACATAAGAAAGCGGCTTTAGGAGTAGTAGCAGCAACAGCAGCAGCAGCAGTAGTAGTAGTATCAATAACAGCAATGCCACGTGCGTTGATACAAAATCGAATCAAGATTAATTTTTCAAAATGATTGGAGTTATGAGAGTTCAAAATATCTTTGTGCACACCATCAAGCTCGTTGTTCTCTCGCCAGGTATATGAACGCGCCCGACCCGGACATGCAAACCTGAAACATTGGTTCGGGTAAAAATCTTTTTCATAAAATACAGACTTCAGGTCGATCAATATTGTGTACTACAATGCAGCAGAAATAAATTCTGCATTAGATCGGCTCTCAATTCCGTATCGATCTTGTGAAAATAAACATTTGCTCTCGTTATGGCATATTATGACGTCTATCGATGACTACAAACCGTCTATATGATATTTGAGGTGCTATTTTCCCACGGAACCCTACGTCGCCCATTATTTGTTCATTAAATGCCCCATCATTCTTTTGTGTCGTTCCTCAATTTCAAGGATCGTTGCGTATTCTTCCAATACTTGAAGATAACGGCTGTGGTATTCTCGAAAAGACAAACCGTCGGTACCGGGGAGTTGCAGATTTCCACGCAGGGATCTTTCTTCGTGATTGAAAGAAAGGGGTGATCGAAGCCCAGAATACGCATCCATAGGATTTGCGAGAAGCTGCTGAAGATTCATGTCGTGCCGGGAAAGGAATGCTTGATCGAGCTCGGGGAACTGGTGGTGGTTGAGATATTCACGACTCGCATCGCTGATGTCTGACAGAGTAAAGTCTGCCAACGGATTGGATTGCAACCCAAGTAATGACATGCACCGAATGCGATTCTCCTCCTCGAGGATCATGCGCATCACGTTCGAACCATTGTCATTGATTCTGTGAGGAGGAAGCGTTGGTGCTGTTCTTTCGGAAGGCAGCAACGTTCCGATCGCATTTGCTGACGCTACCTCTCTTCTCAAAAGCAACGACTCTTCGTTCATGTAGGCTGCGAGTTGTTCGGCTGGCGATACCGCAGCCGGCTCCGACACGGCCCTTGACGTTCCCGAAATTGGCTCTGAGCTTGATTTCTTGGCGGGAGAGGTCGATGCGATTGGCATAGATGGTGTGCCGGCCGGACCGGTCTTTCCGGAATCAGAAGCGTCGGTCTCCCCGGACGCCGAAGCCGTCGATTTTTGTGATTCTTTCCACAAGGTGATTTCTGCATGGTAGCGAGCCTTTTCCGATCGTGCTCTGTCTTCGAAGATTGCCTTCTCGCTGGAGTCAAGCGCCTTCCATTTTGCCCCAATCGTGCGTGCCATGGCAGCAAAACTTATCTTGCCGTGGGTCTTGCAGTGGACTCTCTTCTTCTGCTCCTCTTGTTCCGCCGTAGGTATGTCCTTGCCGAGCATGAGCACACGCTCTTGCGCAAAGAATATATTGTATGCGGACAAGGGACGCTTGGGTTTCCCCTCGGGTTTGGTCCATTTCTTCTTTCTTTTCTTTCTCTTTTTCTTCTTCGTCTCGCTAACTTCTACCAGAGCATCTTTTCCAACTGTTTTCGTGGGCATAGTCAGGGGCGGCGACTTCCCGAATACTTTCATCCGATTGCTCGGAGGTGATTTGAGGAGATCGACTCGATCTCGATCTTTCGATGAATACTGTGGGCCCGCAACCATTATTCCGTCTTTGCGTTCAGAAGGAGGACAAATGTTCATAGCTTTTTCGTCTGGCGACAAGCGAGATTGTATGATGGTAGCTGTTTCTTGAAGACACAGCATAGGTTATACCTTAGAGGACTGGAGATTGTTTCTGAAGAAGAGTGAATGAAGTAATTGCGTTTTGTTATTGTTAGGCTTGGACAGAACGGTTGCTTTATGACAGCGGCAGGGGAATGAATCTGAATCATTAATAATTTTTATTCTGTATTTCATCGCACCAAACCCTGATGAAACCCGGGTAATCATTATACGGATACTGGGGAAAAGACAAGTATTACTACTTTATGGTCACGCATGGGATATATATTGTTGATACTGCGTAAGTGCATCAACAAAACCGTAAGTAACCTACGTAGGCAATAAGTAAACATAAACCATTTGAATACGATCTTGTTCAATTAGTATTGTGAAATTGAAGAACTAAGATTAATCAATGAAGGATGATTACATTAATCGAAAGTGTTCAAATCTAATATGCCCAATCTTCGTCTCTGCAATGTAGATTAATTATTCAAAGAAGAACACTTAATATTTACAAATATTTATCATTTTGAACATTTTGCAATAGTTGCAATATGAAAGCAGAAGAATAGTACCGTTTTCATTCCACATTCTGCGTTGAACAATACAGTGTTCTCAGTACGTTATGAATGAAAGTGAGATTTCAGATTTATCATTCAAGACTAGAGATATTAAGTTTTTAGACGATAGCTTAAAAGCGGGAACAGTTCTGTTCGATCGTGGACCGGCCAACTATTCGATACGAGAGTAGCGTCAATTAATTATTTAATCGATTATATAACCCTGACACTTTTTTACAAGGTTTGGGTGCATGCTACTGGTATGAGCAGAAGAATAATTACTATTCCCAAGCTTCAAGTAAGTGGGGTTCTTTTTGCTACTTCGTACTTCGTACATAAAATGGGCAGGGGTCATAATTTGAGACGACTATTGAAATTCGAAAAACAATCAAACTGCCTCAACGCATTTTACGCAGGGGAGAATTTTGTTCCGAGACCCCAGCGTCAGTCGTACGTGTACAATAGTACATGTACTCGTACTTTCAAGTTGTTCTACGTACTCGTAATCATTGTGCTTTGAGCTTTAACCTTAGGGGACAATTCAGCGGCTTTAAGAAAATATTACGATAAGTAACGGTATTGGCACTTGCACACTGCAAGCAGGCATGTTTGTTGTTCTTTCGACATGAATCCTGCTTGCCTTCGTATTGACGGGTTGATCGCACAAATATCTGCGGAACATTCTTGCTCTTCGGTACTGTATTAGAGGATTCCGAAACACGGGAATGCCGAAGCTGGGGTGACCGATGACCGAGTTGTTTCGGACGGACTGTTGCATCGGTACTCGATGCAACACGACAATCCCATGCGGCAGCGGAACCATGGGTTGTGCATTGAGCATCGTGTGCAACACATACCATGCATCTATTCGCACGGTACGCAGTTCGGTAGGCAGGCCGCCGATCGATCCGTGCGCGCCTATAAAACCTCCCGCAGCATCCGGTCCAGATCGCCGGATTCCTCGAGGGGCAGGAGCCCCGGCCCGTCGTTGCAGCCCCCGATGCAACTTCCCCCGATAAAGATCGACGGCACCGAGGTTCTGCCGGTCTTTCTCCCTAGGTTTGCCCGTAGTTCGTTCCCGGCGTTCCCGTCCAGTTCGTCGAGCTCGATGACGCCGTAGGGTATTCCTTTTTCGTCGAGAAGGTCCTTGGCCCGCCGGCAGAACGGGCAGGTCGTAAAGCTGAACATCGCCACCGGGTGTTCCGAGATAAATACGTCGATCCTGTTGTTCACTTCTTCCGCGTCGTAGTCGTCTCCCGCTACGATGTCGGCCACGAATTGCTTGAACCGGTATCCGAGACCGTTGGTGGCAACGATGGCAGAGAACCTGTTCGCCAGGGAATCCGATTCGCTCCACTCCATGGGTTCTCCCTTCCGTCCCTTGTCGTCCACCACGGACGAGCTCTCGACCCTGTCGTTTTCCAGGCGAAACAAAAAGGAGGCCACCCGATCCAGAACGGGGCGCTTCATGTCGGACAGCGACGTCGCTGTCTCCGCTGGTGGCCGTCGCTGCGGCCCGCCAAGCCGGCGTCCGCGACGGGTTTTGTTGCCGCTGCGGCCGGCCGTTGCGACGAAGGCATGGGTTGCGCTAGCGTTGAGGACGAAGCAGGCCAGGACCGCGAAGACGATGTTGGAAAGCATGGTGGAAGCCGCGTGAAACGATCGAGCCGTTCGAGGTTTGGGGTGGCGGACATGCCACACGGTACCGTACAGCAACCCGCGCTCCGATTCATGGCTTACCGCACCGGTACGGACGTCGCGGAAGAGAGAGAGCGATTCAATTTGTTCACGGCTTGAAAATGACTCGCGAGGTGACGGCGCCTTTTGGGCGACGTCTTTGATCTTTGACCCATTGGAATAAAAAAAACATGCCATACTCTAACTATGTATCATAGATATGATAGAACTTGTGCCTACCTAACTAGTAGTATTTTTGTAGCAACTGCTTCTGCACATTACTTACTGTACGGTACTGCCTACTGTAGGTTCTCATACTAGGCTAGGGGTAGCAAGTACGCACGTACGGGGGCCTTCGACGATTCTATTCTAAACGTGACGCAAGTTCGGTTTGTCCCAGGTTCCTTCCAGCTGTTCCAAAAAAAAGAAACCACCGTTGGTGATTGGAACGATGGGCGTTCGATACAAATGCGTTCGTTTGTACGAGTACGTACCATACGAGTCCGAAACTCGTTCGCGTGCGCACGTGCCGTACGGTAGTATCTAAGGGGGCGGAACCTTCAAAGAAAATGGAAGAAGAACTCGTCAGCATCGGTCAGTGGATCGCAGAGGTTCTCTTCGTGACACAAAGATTCGTTTTGTTGATGGGGGAAGTGCGCCGTCGACGCGCGAACAGAATCGACACGCAAAATGCGACCACCAAGTTCTGTAGAATTACGGATAGCGGGTGCAAATGCTACCGTACCGCACGGTACGAGTAGTACTACGCTGAGACATGAACACGGCTGATCTGTCGCGGTGACACATACTTCCTACCATACAGGAGGGGCTGCGGTTCGTGTACCAAGTGTCCGTAAGATCGAAGAGAGCAACCTGCTTTCTCCAGAACAAATTTTGAATTGCGAGCAATCGTGCCTTCGGTATCATTAATACTATTTCGTATTAGAAGTAAATTACTTCTAATACTGTATATATTTTCATTCATTGCTTCGTTTCTACACTTCGCACCGAATATCAACATCAACCCCGTTGTACAACTGTTTTCCGTTCCTCCGGGCACCCACCAGCGCATTCACGTTACGCATCGTTACGCATCGCAACTCATCGCAACGCAACACAACGCAACTCAACGCATCGCAACCGAACCATGCGCATCGCAGCGAAGTCTCGCTACGCCTCCGGCATTGTTTCCGCAATCGCCCTCGCGGTCCTCGAATCGCGGGGTGCCTGCGCCTTTGTGCCGGGATCGCGGCACGGGGCACCGACGAGGACCCGCACGTCTCTGAACACGGTGACAACAACGACGCCCGTGGGCAAGGCAGAAGCAAGAGCGAAAGCAAAAGCAAAACCACGGCTCGTCGACATTCTGGAGGACGAAAAGGGCCACATCAACCCCCAGCTGGCGCAGCTGATCTGGAAGTGGGAAAAATCGCAGCGATTGAACCTGGATCTCCCCGACTTTGAGAACTACTCCACCCGCACCGGCCTGCGGTGGGTGAAGGACCTGGTGAAAAAGACGCTCAGGGCCCTGCACGTGATCGAGTCGACTTCCACGGCGGCATCCGCATCGGCCTCCCCGCACCTCCAGCGCCGCAGCCTCCACGACGATCTGATCCAGGAGGGCGTCATCGGACTGATGCAGGCGCTCAAAACCTTTGAGCACGAGGCGCGTCCCAACGAGTCCTTCGAATCCTTTGCCAAAGCCCAGATCCAGATCGCCCTGGACGCCTTTACGCTGGAACGAGCCAAGGGAATGGGAAATCCCACCGGCACCGGCAAGCCGCTCAGCATGGAGAGCACGGTCGAGATCGCCGATCCCCTCGAAACGGAGAGCTACTACTACAACCAGGACGAATGGGAGGTACGCGAGGGCCTCGTTCTCGACAACGGAAAGTCGGTCCAGAGAGAAGAACTCGTCGAAGACTTTTTGGACGAGACACTGCAGTACGAGGGAGAGGACCAGATGTGGATACAGTCCCAATCGATAGCGGCTCCCCTCCGCGATTCGATACCCGAATCCCTCGACGACAGCCAGGACGGCATCACGGAAACCAGCCTGATGGAGGACCGGGCCACCTCGCCCGACGATCTGGCGCTCAAGGACATGATCCTCTACAACGTCGACGACTTTCTGGGGAACACACTGGAAGACATCGAGTCGCAAATCATACAGATGCGATTCGGTCTGGACGACGGGGTTCCCAAGACGCAGAAAGAGATCGCCCTCGAGCTGGACCTGACCATTCGAAAGGTTCGAAAACTCCAGAAGGTCTCCCTGGCAAAACTGAGGGCGAGGTTTACCGAACGGTATATCAACGACGACACGGGACACGAAGACTTTTGGGAAGACACCGTGTAAGCCGTGGGCGGTTTGCTCGTCGTAGTCCCGGCCGCATCAAAACTGCTCTGATACAAACCAATAAACCAATAGAACACCACACGAAAATAAAGCGAGCGATCACAAAATCCAATCCCCCCCCCCCGATTGCTGTCTCTGTTGTGAAAGATTACATCGTATAGAGGGACTCCCGAGTTTAGTTGTGTGAAGTTTGAAAATCGTGTCTTGTGTGGCCATTCTGTTCACTATACCCTAGAAGAGAATACAAGTGGGGTTGGCAACCACCATCGCACACTCTAACGAGGACGCGGGAAACCATGGTTGTCGATGGAACGGCAACGCGATAAGGTGTCCCAATCGTGCCACTTTTGTTTTGTTGGCTGCTCGTCCCAATGCCTCCGGGATTCCTTCTCGTGGAAACCGACTCCGAGAAACACATTGCCGCTGGTAGCCAACCAGTCGGCGGTGTGTGCCGACCGACCAGCAGCGAAACCGATCGAAACGGGGCGATTTGAGTTGTAGTGATTCATTCTTTGATACCTACAACAAGAACATCTCGCAGGTTCTGCATCTAACAGCTCCCCCCAACAAGTGAACCGGTAGGCAAGAGCAATGTTCATTTGTAGGAGAACGAGTGAGGAGCGATGGCATCGACAATCAAAACATAGGTACAACAGCAGCCGAATACTACTACGACTATTAATAGTGCCCGTCGGTAATATATGGACGGATTAGGTGGGGGCTAGTCTGTGCCCAGTCCGTCGGAAATCTGGAAATGGTGTAAGTTTTCAACAAACCAGCACGCACCAAGGCACCGGGAACAAAGCAGCACAAATGCTATTGGATCTATTGAAAAACAAACAGCAGGACGGTGCAGCAAGAAGAAGAAAGATGATCGGTTGCCATTGTACAAAAAACAGGAGACAGCAGAGACCACAACACAAGAAGGGGGTCGTCTACGGAGCAGAAGGAATAAGTGAAAGGTGAGGATCCCATTGATGCTGCGCATATCTAACCATGAAGAAGGCAATACGATTACAAATTATTTACATAGATGATTACCCTGAAGCTACTAGTAGTACTATTACGCACTGTAATTATAGTACAGTACTTACTAGCACTAGCACTGTGTCACAGCAAGAGGCATTTGGCGCCGTGCCATGCCAAAGAAATATGGGGCGGTTCCAGCCATACTAATGGCAGTGGCAGTGGCAGTGGCAGTGGCAGTGGCAGTGGCAGTGGCAGTGGCAGTGGCAGTGGCAGTGGCAGTGGCAGTGGCAGTGGCAGTGGCA
>CAACVS010000186.1:0-14287 GCA_900660405.1 Pseudo-nitzschia multistriata | reverse complement strand
GCAGTGGCAGTGGCAGTGGCAGTGGCAGTGGCAGTGGCAGTGGCAGTGGCAGTGGCAGTGGCAGTGGCAGTGGCAGTGGCAGTGGCAGTGGCAGTAGTAGGAGTCTCGTGCGAGGGCTACTGTCAGAATTAGTGCACTAACAGACACATTTCATAGCTTGATTTACTAGTTGATCCCGTGATTGGTCTGATGTTTCAAGATATTCTTCCTGATGGTAGTAGTAGTTATGAGGTACAGAAATAGAGTATCGGTGAATCATCGATTACAGTACGTACTTTGTATCTGTATGGAAGTACGATTACAGCACTACCGTAGAATGTCGAACGTACCTCAACTTGTATGACTTATGGCACTTTTTCTGGTATCGTAATACCACAATTGCAGTCATTTTAAACGAAAATACTTAATGTCCGTTGAAATCCACCGATCAATCCCGCCAGACATAATAGTCACAGTACAGTGCAAAATTATGACCCCACAGGTCGAATGTCGGTAGTCTGAAGATCTTTTTACCAAGCAAATCCAAGAAGAAACAATACTAAAAACTTTGAAGTACCGTAATCATTACCGGTACGGATAGGTACCGTAGATGGAGCAAGCAAACAATATACTTCAGAACAACCGGTCTTTTCACACTTATCAACGAATCGCAAACTACAGCACTACATTCTTCTCTGAAGCAAACTAAGACAATAGACGGCACATAAGTATGGGGTACGTTAGCATGTCTCCATCGATCATTCACTCGTTTTATTTTGTTTCACTCTCGTATCTTTCTCACGAACTGTTGAGCGTTTTTCTGTACTCTTTCTCTCTCTTCTATCGCTCTAACTTATATCCATTGCATTTCTTAGTTGTTGTACAAGCAGCACTGCTGCTACTGAGCCAAGGACACCCGTAGAAAAGAAAACTCAACAATCTACCACCAAAAAAGAGCMCCCGCCAGTGAAGAAACCAATGAAGAAACCAGTGACAGCTTCCAAAGCAAAAAATGCAGCAGAGCCTACTCCCGTTCCTTCGGAAAAAGTTGTCGCCGAGCCCACCTCCCCCGCCAAAACATCGCCTGTGGAGAAGGACGCTACCAAACCAGTCCGCAATCCTGCCGCCATTGCTGCACCTGCCCCTGGGGTGAAACATGTACGCGCAGCTTACAAAGGAAAGGGATGGGCACCTCCTCAGAAGGAATGGGAATCTAACAAGAAAACAGCAGGTGATAAAACGAGAATTGAAATCGAAGACGAGTGGGACGAAGACGGAAACCTGAAAAGAACAACCACAAAATATACAACAACACCAGACTGGAAAAAAACGACGGAAACAACAGTTGAAGTATTTTCTGCTGAAGAGGCGAAGAAGATGGGCCTGGGGAGGAAATAAGTAAAATAGTTATCCTTCTGGAGTGATATATGCTGCGCAACAGATATTCCATCAATCCTTTACATACAAGATACAAATAAAATTTAATGATTGCAATCTATTTGAGTGCCTATACTTTGACATATTGCAATCTACTTCTACTTGTTTACCGCTACCCATTTAGCGATGATATTCACTCCAATATGATAACATGCCACTTCCTTCCAAAGGAACCCCGAAAAAAATCTTTACCATGGCGAACCGAAGTATGCGCCCGATACCATCAATATTGTTACATGTTCCCACTGTGATGATAACGACTGTGTTCATGGTATCTTCTCATCATCGCTCCATTCATATTGTCGTGACCATATCCGTCATTAGGTGGCATATCAGGTGGCCCATGCATGCCACCGTTCCGCGTTGGCGAATGGCGACCGGGAGACATTTGATGGCTGTTCATCCCTGTCATTGGACCATGCATGCGCATATTGTGATATCGCTCCACTTCATATGGCGGCTGATGCGTTGAAGGTGACATTTGTGAACCGCCATTCCCCATGGGAACCATGCCACCGCCCATCGGGTTATTCATACCACTGTTGTGTGCTGAGTTATTCATATTGTTGCCCATTGAGTTACTCATTGGGCCGTTCATACTGTGGCCGCCCATCGGATGCCCCATTGGATGCCCCATTGGATGCCCCATCGGATGCCCCATTGGATGCCCCATCGGATGCCCCATCGGATGCCCCATTGGGTGCCCCGTTTGGTGCTGGTTGCCCATTGAGTTTCCAATCGGTTTGTTTATTTGGTTTCCAGAGCTGCCCATTGATCCCCTCATGTTGCTACCCATTGACCCCATCGTGTTGCCCATTGAAGAACCCATAGGGCCATCAGACATTCGAGACATTGGTCCCGGTCCCTCGTGACCTGAGAGTGATAGCATATGTTGGAGAATATTCCTCCCCGAATCTTCAGCAGCGTTCGGATATTGGCCTCTTTCACCGAAATATGGTCGATCATCGGGCATATTTCGCATGTAGTCTAGTGACGGCATCGGTCGTCCTTCTCGGCCCAAACGACTGAGTGCCATTTCTTCGTACATCTTCATCTGCATCCGAAACGCACTATGCCTCTTCAAAAGTTGCTCGCGATCTTCGTTAATAGTCTTTATTAGTTCATCTGTGTCATCATCGAGGTCCTTCCTTTTCTTTCCTGCTTCCACACTATTGGCGATGCTTTGCTTCTTCTTTTCTTCCCTCCAATTGGCGAGAAGTTCTGCGTATTTCTCTTTTTCCGCTTTAGCAACAACCATGAATTCTTCCTTATCTTCATCCGGAAGCTTCTTCCATTTTGCACCGATGATTCTAGCCATCTCAGCGAATCCGATCTTCCCGTGAGTCTTTCTGTGGACGCGTTTCTTTCCTTGTTCTTGGTCGTCCTTTTCTGCAGCATCACCAAGCATGATACTACGTTCCCTTTTGAAGAAGAGATTATACGCAGACAATGGACGAGGCGGTTTATCTGCTGGTTTTTTCCACCTTTTACGAGGTTTCTTTTTCGGCTGTTCTTCCTTTAGTTCATCCTTTGTTCCCTCTTCTAGCTTCGGTTGTTCTGACTTAGCTTCCTCGGTCTTGGGTTCGTCGATAATCTTTTCAGCCGCATCGACATAACTACTTGCTTTCTCATCTGTGTTTTTCATCTCTTTATCATCATCATTATCAGCACCAATTTCAGTGGAGATGTCTTCAGTCATTTGGGCAGAAGCCGTGCCACTCAATTGACATTCAGTTTCTCTTTTCTCGTCACCAGTTGAACCTCTTCCCGTATCTTCTCTGGAATCACCTCTGGGGTTCGAATCAGCATAGAAACTATCGTGAGCCTCTTTTTCGGCAGTCGCAACAGTCACTAGCTGTTTCAAACCCTCTGATGGAAGGACAAGATCACTCTTGGTGACCTCTTCGTCTATTTTTGTCGTGACGCCATCGATGGAAACGCCTCCAGGTTTCCCGATCTTCATATCGATGTCCAATCTAGGCTTCGTATTACTGAAAGGCAGGTTCCCTTGCATGCGATGCAATACTTCACCCGAACCTAGGCTTTCTGAGAAAGGTTTAATTGAAGTTTCCTGACTAGATGGAGATACGTTCATTGTCTTCTTACTTCCCTTCGTCGATGATGCAGTAGCAGTTCGGAGTTCGAAAATTTGTCGCTAGTCCTCGCTCTTGCAATCTTTTAACTTGAGTGCACAAGAATCAACGACAACTCAAGGACTCGGATCGCGGGTATTTTTTGTTGTCAATTAGTTGTAAGTTAGGATGCAATCGATGGTGCCTGACAGGGAATATCAAATGTGAGCTTAGACTGTTGTCGTTCCGATGGGAGTTCTACCCCGTGTACCTGAATGTTCGATTGAGGGAAAAAATGCTCGCAAGCAGATCGCAGTGATGTGCAATTACTACTCCACTTTAATGTTCCGTAGCTCCACTAAGCATTACCTTCACGAAGTACAAAGTACGAAGTACTGTACTGTACTTCGTAATAAATAATCAACGGTTTTCAAAATCTCGTGATAAGTTTGTGAGATATATATGCCTCAACGGATGGATGATTATTGATATTTTTAATTTCAGAATAGCATTTGAATTTCCATCTCCAAAGAAAGTTCACTCACTTTTTCAGCGACCCAAGGAACGTTCCTCGTAAACTGCATTTTCAAACATTACGAGATAGTTCGATATATGTAAATCCAATGCCACTTCAGATGACCAAAGGAAACTTCTTCTGAAGTCGAATGTGATCAAAACGGACAGAATCATTCATATACCGTCCAGTAGGTCCGGTAAACCGCCACAACAAGACTTAACTAAACGTCCAAAACTTACATAAGATTTAAGATAAGCGTAAACGCCATCGCGTTCGAATGAGCAAGATCAAAAAGAAACGTTTGTATTCTAGTGAATTTCGAATGTTGGATGAGATAAATATTAAGATAAATACACCTACATTTAGCTCTAGCAATCTTTAAAATGATTTGTCACGCCAGAGGAATCGACCTGGATGGAAGAGTAAACTTTTTCTCCGGGGATAAATCGTCATCATCTGATTTTTTTAAGCGGCTGGGATCTTGGAGCACTCTGTGCTATACATTTAAAATGCTTGGATTATTTATGATAAAACACGCGACGCAGTTAAAGATTTATTCCAAGATTTCAATACTGATTTTAAAATAACTTTTGGATGAACAGCTCGAAATAAAACGAGAATGATCCGATTCTATGAATTTGAGTTCTATTTGAAGTGATCGCTTTATTGTCGTCTTCATGATAAGTAAATCGAAAAGGTCCCCTTTCTCCGAAATGTACATTCCGTGTCGACGTGAGTGACATGGGGAAGTGAGTCGTCGTTCTTTCGCTAGCTGTAGGATCTTAGTACAATCTTTTGAACAAAGCGTAGTATTTCTATGTTAGTTTTGACGTAGGAAATCCCTCAAAAAAGATCGAAACAAAAAAAGCGCAGCTATTGATTCACGGTAGAAAGCGAAATCTGCCTTAGCTGTAAGATGAAATCGCAAATATCCATTCAATAACCTTCCTATTTATTATAAACCGCGTATTATCATACTTAAGATAACCTACTACCGATTCAAAGGTCACGAGGCATTGCACATCATCACAATTAGAAGCTGAATTATCAACTTTCTCCATGGCTCGTCTCATCGACTGGAAGCTCTCTTTTCACAGCAGTAATCGTATCAACCATTTGTCGTTCAGTTCGAAATACAGCTTTTAATGATAACCTCTTAGATTTCTGAATCGATTGATCAAGATTATCTTCTATTTATCGAAAGGACAGAGCTGAGCGAGGTGATAATAACAAATGCGACACCATTAATGAGGTCGTGGTAAATTTTTGCTTCAAATCGCCGACAGCAATTTGTGATAAAAAATACAAAATTGTTTTTTAAATTATCATTGTTACGTTGTTATTGCCTACAGTCTTCCTGAATATGCCGAGAAATAGGCCTCACTCTTTAATTTTATGACTCCGATCGTGATTCTTCTTTGCGCCAATCTACAAATTACAATACGACCAGTTTGGGTGCGAAATAAGACTATTCATTTCTAACAGGTTATGAGTACAATAAAACGCACCAGTTTTTAGCTATCTTTGCTTTCTTGTTGCTGCTAGCAGAGGACCAATCAGAGTTTAAGAATCCATAAGTCAGAAAGGATTTTTTTTATCCTGTGTAGTATATTGTTGGTTTCTTTTTACCAGAGAACCTTTTCTGACTTGTTGTTGATTTCTCTCAGTACCAAAATTAGAAAAAACTCTCCTCATTCTTTAGTAGTACTAGCTAGTACTAGTACTAGTACTAGTAGTACTACTAAGAAGAATACTAGTAATAATCAACAACCCCAACATAGCAAGCTGTCACTTCTCCAGTTTCTTCATCAATAATCAACCAATTGCACTCACAAGACAAGTATTCTATTCCTTACATCAGGGGAAGTGGAGCTTGAAGTTGGAGATTGATCAACCTACTACTAGTGCTGTAGAAGCTTTTAGCTCTAGGAGTACTCAAACACACCAAACAACAACAACAACAACAACAACAACAACAACAACAACAACAATGAAGAAAAAGCTGGTGCCATCAACAGTAAGGGAGACAGTTGCAGTTGGATCTATCCAAAATGGACACATGATTGCAGTGCATGAAAGAACAACACTGGCTGCTGCTGAGGAGGACTTGTTTGGTTCAAGGTCCACCAGAGGCCTCCAGTGTTCTGTGAAGAGAGCAATGTTATTGCTCAGTTCACTGAAGATACGGCAAACAACAAAGTGTTGCAAAGAAGAGTACAAAGGTTCGTGGAAAGGATGGTGAAGGGTCCTCCTAATTATCTTGAGTGTTTTTTGTCCTCAAAGAAGCAACCAGAATTATCAGCTTTGGCCTCCTTGAAGGAAGTGGCGCTAATCAACTTTGAAAAAATTGCTAACCTATCAGGTCTGAAGTTGGAGGAGTTGGAAGCAAAAATATCAGTTCTCACTAAAAACACCAATCCAACAGTTGCAGCAGTGGTATCAGCAAAGAGCAAGGATGACAGCAGTCTGAAGGAGGGATCTCTTGTACCAAACCTTCCAAAACAGAGGCCAGATACTCGTCCTAAACAAGCTCATATCAAGATGATGAACAAATTCTTGCAAAAATGTGCTCATGATGATGCATAGTACAATGCTATTGCAAAGAAAGTCAAGTACAAACAAGAAAATTTGCCACAAAATTGCCAGTCATCTGTTGTCAGTACTATTGTATCTCAAATTAGTAATTTGTTGTGCAATACATCACTGAAGGCAAACATCATAGTCGTAAAATGACATTTAAGGACAACCTCAGAGCCCCAGGAAAGGGACATAAAAGTTTGCTTCTGTAATGTATTATAGTTGCACTGGGAGACACCATATCATCTTTCATCACTTGGGCTTGTGGAGAAATGGAAAAGATTCATGTGTTTTAGCAAGAAACTGAATGAAGAACTTGTTGTTGCAAAAGGCTTTACTACAAGAATGAAGATAGAGGATGAAATCCAAGAAGGTGAGCTTTGTCCCTGGTCAACTTAACCACATCATCAATTTGGACGAGTTAGGCCTAACATTCAATGGCAATGGAAACCAGGCTGGAGGACAGCCTTCTATAGTAGCTTATGGATTGACAGATGATGTCATTGGATGTGGTGCAGACAGACCAAATAAAAGTAGCTCAAGAATCACTTTGGTTGCAGGCAGCAATGCTGTTGCTTTCCCATTGCCTCTGCATTTACAACACAAATCAAATGCAATGGAAGAAGAGAAGAAGTGGATCCAGTACCAGTTGTTTGTCAATGGTGTTCAAAACACAAAAGGAGTATACTATGGTGGATATTGTATCACAAGCAATGGAGCTACAGTTAATTGCAATGTGAATGCAGGAATGGATGGTGAAGAGTTTGAAAAGTACATCATCTTGTATGCAATTGTTCAGCTCTATCCAGCTGCATCAAATTTACCATTGTTGACATTTGCTTGGGACAAAACAACAAAGCTCCTCTGTTGGCAAGTCTTGCAGCTCATGGGTTCCTCCTGCATCCATGCTGGGTTCCCAATGCAACCCATGTGATGCAGTCTACTGAGAGTAATTATGGTTACTTCAAATCTCCTCTGTAAAAAATGGAACCCGGAAAAACTTGCACTCCATTGCTTGCTGCATGCAAAATGACAATCTTCAGCAATCTGATTATCTGCTTTTAGTGTTTGGAAAGCCTGTTGGCTATGATGAGAATGCAGTATTGGAACACACATTTGACAACAGTTTTTAAATTGAGCAATGCAAAGAAGTATGGAGCACCATTGGGATTGCATTGTTCACACAAAAATGCCTCCGGGACAAATAGGTGCAGCATGAACTAATAGTTTTGTCAGATGGATTGATTGATTTGACCGCAGGTCCAAAGAAACAAAATACTGCAGCAATGAAAGTCTTGAATGATACTGGTTTCAATGGCAAGGTTTTTGTAATTATGCACTGTACTAGAAGAGTTTGCAGTTGGTGCAACAAGTGATGGAACCAAATACCAGAGCACTCCAAGATGCAATTGCAGGGGTTAAGTGTTCAAGGACTGGTTTGTTGTGAAGGAAAGAACCAATCAATTGGATGCAATTAAACACCTTGAGGCACTCAAGAAGGATGCAAAAACACTGAATAATAGGAAGGGTGTTGCTTTGATTGAACAGTTTACTTCCAAGGGAAATGATGCTAAGACGGAGAAAGATGCCAACAAATCCCTCCCTACCAAATGTTAATTTAACATGAAGAATCTTACTAAATCACCGTAGAACCTTCTAGTAGATTCTAGTATCCCCATTCTTCAATGTGGTAGCGCTACCTTCCAAAAACAATTATCTGGGTCTTGCACATAACTTAAAAAAAGAAGAAGGGATCTAAAAAGAGGAAGAATGACTAATATTTTGGATGTTAATTTATGCTAAATTAAAGCAAAAAAGCAGTATTCATTTTGAGGCAGGCCTACAGGGTTCATGTAGTACTGTGCATTAATTCAATGTTATTTTATGGTCAGTACCACTACTACATAATCCTACTAGACCCTACAATTGGTTACAACATATTTCTAGTTTGGGAGTACTACCAGTTTAAAATCAATAAGCAAATTTTGGCCACCCACTACTACTACTAGTACTTGTACTAGTAGTGCAACTTCTTTGGCAGACTACTAATTCTAGTCCAAGCTGCTACTAGCCTACTAGGGCATCCAGTGGCTTCCAAATGACACTAATCTTGAACTTATCATTAGTATATCAACTTGGAATGGGCCCTTAGACCAACAGCCAGTGGTCAAGAGTTGTTTTTTGATGAAGTTCTACTAGCCTGTTTTCAAAGAACCACCAAACTACTACAGCAGTAGTAGTAGCAAAAGATGGTTGCCATCATACACTCTAGTACTACTATTCATACTAGGCTGCCAGTTGTCCCTAGGCCTATAATCATGTAACAATGACACAGGGCACTCTTCCTAACAGATCCACAAAGGGGAGGTCATTAGAGGCCTTTCTGAAGGATTTCTAATTTTCCTATAGCACTGGTGAGGTTTCTGTTGGTTTAAAGGACTATTTGACTGTAGACCTGCCTATGTAGGATCTGGTGATAAATGATTGGGTTCAAATTAGTAAGTGAAATTCTATAATCAACAGTTTTAGATGTTTGAGTACAATGACATTGAGCTCTGTAGGACCTGGTAGGATTCTACGGATAACACATATTAGTATTTGCAACGGATACGTACGTACTGTATTGAAAGGATACGTACGTACTGGAAAGGAAGCATACGTAGTACGATACGATGCTMCCTCTGAATGGATGGATATACCATTCCTACCTACATATCATAATATACTATTCTTATGTATAGATCATACGATCCATCATGTTGATGATCGTAAGAGGTCTAAGATACYATTCGAGAATACCTCACGAAGAATAGAGATGTCACGAGTCCGGAACAGAGAACCTCCATGTAGAATCCCTACCAGGTCTACATGAGGTTCCAATCGGAACTTCGGAATTCTCGTGAACGCGCTTRGYAMTCTTCGAATAATTCTAATCTTATAATTTCAATTTTCATACACACTTAACACCTACTACTAAGAGTACACGTAATCTCGTGCAGTATTCTTTGAACTGGTAGTATCCCAGTCTGGCAACTGTTGCAAAAATGGGATAAAAAATAATTGTGATCATCACTGGTGGGAGGGTGGTTGGTAATCCTTGTTGATTAATCCTTGTTGATTTGCGCTGGGGTTGGAAGGCTGACAAAGGTAAACTGGTTTCCCCTAACAACCCAAAGCAACCCTCGCAAATACAAGATGTGTAAAATGCAACCAAAACTGAGGTAAGTGTGAGGTATGAGACATAAGAAAAATGGTGTGCTTGTTTTTTGAAAAAATGATCAGGACAGGTTGCTACTCCTGGTTGCAAACACTTTTTGTGAGAACCAATTTCTCTGACTTAGAAATTTCTATTGTGAACCACCTATTTGAGTATGCATGCTTATTAGTCCCACCCCATAGACCACATCTAAGTTTTTATGTGCATTTTAGTTCATATTTCTACTGTCGAGCTGCATTAGCATCTCTGCTGTGGTATTTCCTCTGTTCACAAACATATGTTCTAGTACTACAACAACGAAAAAAAAATATTGATAATGGACCAGTGCACCTCCTTCGAACAAGAATGACTGCTAGAAGAAAGTTTCCAATACTAATAAGAATTACATGCCTCAAAAATTCTTCAATCTTGGCTATCATGTGCAAGTAGTGGCAATTCAAAATGATGGGTAGAACCCACTTGGTGGGAAAATCACACCATGCTTAGTATGCCAGCTCATGTAATAATACCCCAACACTTAATGTGATATATACTACAGCTTCTTTAATACTTCCATAATGGTGGATCTATCAATTGGAAAAACAAACATTCTAAATTAACCAATATTGAGCTTATTTCAACCATAAAGGTTCAGAGGGAGGAGGAAGTACATAGTTGCAAGAAACTGCTGTATTTGCTTTTGAGTGCAACCAGTTTTGCAACTGCCAGCACACTTAAAATATTCACTCCTACAGTGAAGTGTTGAGACTCAGATTTTCCTTTGTGTTATTCAGCTCCTTATTGTTTAGTACACAAGCAATGAATCACCTATTAAAAAGCAAATAAAGCAACCAAGGAGCAAACATGACCAAGCAACACCAAGCACCATGACAAGAGTCAAACCGGCAAGAGGAGGAGGAGCAAGGTGTAAGGCTCGCAAATGACAGGAGGTGAGGGCACCAAACCCACCAAGAGTAGTGACAAATCATCAGCAATGGTGCCACCACCAGTACCATTCATTGATACTAGAAGTCATAGATTTTGCAGTACACAATAGAAAAGCAAGTGGATATTAGTAGTAATACTACTACTACTAATGGAGTCGACATATGATTCCCCAAGAAACTCTTTTCACTCCTTGTGAAGAGCTGGTGAGCTCTACGTAAGACCAGACAAGAAACATTTCTACAGTTTCTTCACAAAGAAAGTGTACTGACTAGAAGATCCAAACATTGATGCTGATCCTACTGTACAAGGCCCTTCATTCCTTGCCTACTACTACTAGTACGAGAAGAGATTGTCCTACTTTACAACAGGCAATCCTTCTACCACCAAATGGCATCAAGCACAACAACTGGAAGAAGAAATAGAATGGTGCAGCTTCATGGACAGCAGACCTCTTTCAAAGAGACAGCAAGTTTTTGCAGGCACTTGAACTTATAGGAGGGAGGGATCAATGAACAACCCATCTTATTCATCAATTGAGGTCCATGTGGTACCACTCTACAACAAGCAGCAGTGGCTCCTCCACAAAAGGAGGAGGTATTAAAATGTAGCATCATCATTGCTGGCCCTCTGTGTTTCTTGTTCTTTGGTGCTTGTTCCTCCTTGTCTTCTCACTAACTTGATGGGCATCGATTGCACAAATAATTGAGACATAATGTTACCCACTGGTTTCCAAGTTGAAATCTAAATGAGATATGGATTTGTCTATTGGAAGGTACACTATTTTCACTGCTGAAAACCAAAGATCTAACACTATTGGAATGGGAGAAGGACTTATGGTTTTTCCTTCCCTGCCAACACTCCCAAACAACACAGGGGGAAATGTTCTGCCATGAATGCTGGTGGTGCAAATCAGGCTTAGCTCTACCATGAGAACCACTCTTTGCTTCCTCTTTCTTTTGTTCTGTTTTTTATGCTGCTGTTTTGTTTTTGTTTCATTTTTGCTCCAATTGTTGGCAGTGCAAAGGTACCATCCTTCAGCACAGTGTTTGATATGTTTTGATGAATTCTGGGCCATTAGTCTATGCATGTCTTCGCGTTCTTGGCTTGTCCTGCATCAATCAACTCGCTGCAAGTTTCTATCATATTCAGTCATCGTAGAGGAGTGCAATTTTGATTCAAAGCCCCTTCAACGGTAGTTTTTTTATTAGTAAACCCTTTCCGCCGCAGAGACTACTACTTTGATTGTTCTTGGCTCAACACATAATCGGTATTATTATTTGATATTGCAAACTACTAAATTATCGTTTCCCATTGCGTACGTACCTACTGTAGGAGTTTATTCCTTTCACCAACTCGTATTTACATTCTGGGTTGACTGTTGGCACTACCTTGCAGACATTACAATACTAGCTGAGAGCGGTATCTCCCATCACCTGCAACTAAAATTTCTACCCGGCAAAAATTCTCGATCGTTGGGTTGAATCCCAAAATGCGACCAAATCAGTCACACCATCAAACTACTCTGTAAGTACGATTCCACTTTCTTCCCCTTGCTCAAAACACTAAATTCCTGCACTGCGTTCTCTTCTGCCAACACTTGTAAGAATAGAATCGCTTCGATTGAATACGATATGACACAGGATAACTCCTATTTTCCAGTGCTCTTTCTCTTCGGATACTTGTTTGATCGAGGGGGAGGTTTTCCATCAAAGCTTTTGCGTTTAGTTGGTGTACTGCGTGGCTTGCGAGGGTTGATCTTTTGGTCGTTTTTCTTTACTTTCTCATAAAGCCTGGCGGCACGGGCGAGTTCCTTCTCGTTGAGATCCTCCTCGTCACCATCGTCGTACTTGACATGCCATCTTGGAGCCTTTGCGGCATCATCCGTCCACTTTTCGGTTATTTCGCCATAGTAATTTCTCTTCTTGAACTTCTTGGCAACGCGACTTCCCACCTTGATGTCAGAAACGGGGGCAGCGTCCTCGACGGGTTTGTCGGCAGCGGGAGCATCTTCCGCTGGTTTTCCATCAGGTGCGGGGGCGTCGTCCGCCGGTTTCTCGGGAGCTGGTGCGTTGACAGCGGGAGCAGGAGCCGGCGTGTTGACAGCAGGAGCAGGAGCCGGCGTGTTGACAGCAGGAGCCGGAGCTGGCGTGTTGACAACAGGAGCAGGGGCAGGGGCTACGGGCTCTGGAGCTTTCTTGGTTTCGGCGGCATTTGCTTCGGACATGGTTGGGCAACGTGCAGCTGGATTGCAGTACTATTAGCGATAGTTTGGGTAAGAGAAAAGTATCTAGAGATTGTGACAGTTAACACGCTTTCTACCGTGCGGAGGTACGGGAACGAGGAGATGGGGAGGTGCTGAGAGATATCATCGGAAATACCGTTCGTTACTCGTACTTTTTACTTTACTTCGTACTAATGATAGTACTTGGGTACGTGCGGTATCGTAACGGCCGGTACACCGATGTTGACCATACGACGTACTCGTACTCGGACTTGCACA
This sequence comes from Pseudo-nitzschia multistriata, assembly GCA_900660405.1. Classification (NCBI taxonomy): domain Eukaryota; phylum Bacillariophyta; class Bacillariophyceae; order Bacillariales; family Bacillariaceae; genus Pseudo-nitzschia; species Pseudo-nitzschia multistriata. The sequence continues at coordinate 1,061 of CAACVS010000186.1, read as the reverse complement.
CGATTTCGAAGCAGCTGGGCACGTTGCGTTCCGACTATTTTTTGGTACATAACTAACGGGACGCTACGGTAGTTTTCTAGGAAGAAAATCCAGGAAGATCCATGCCATGTGCTATGTTGGGAGACTGTACTACGAGTACGTATCGTACGGTACTGTGTACTGAGAAGAAAAGGAACGAAGATTCAAAGGAATGGTACGTACGTACCCTACCCGTACCGTAAAGTAAAATAACGTTACTGTAATTGACCCATTTTCCTTCGTTGCCGATGCCGTACGGTTCGTACTGTACAATTTTCGTCGCTTCCAAATTCTTTTGATCCACGTTGAAACGACCCAGGTAGGGATCGAACTTACCGTACCGTACGGTACGGTACGGCAGGGGTCATAATTTAGAGGGGTGCGCGACAGTTTTTTTTTCTCGTTCAGGATCAGAATTTCATTACGAAGTATTTCATTATTCCATGTGTGTCCGAAATTGGAAAATGTCACCCCAGGATTTTTTGACAATGCAACTTCATTTTTATTGCATAATACTAGTACTAAAACTACTATCCAACCTTTAAGCAGTTCCAACATTGTCAAAAATACTACCATTAGAATTTTTGAGTACCACTATGTAGTCCAATTTTTCATGAGGATTCTGAATATGCCAATATGTAAGAATGTATCAAATGAAAATAGTGTACCTTTTCACTGTAGAATATTGACTAGTACGTCACACAAACCGGATCTATGGTATTGCGCGTTTCACGCGGTTCACGCGGTTGACACCATCGAAGTTTCAGGGTCAACCCTTAGTCTTTCGTGATTGGATAATAGTTTAGAGAATTCCCGCACAACTTCATTTATCCAGAACATGTTTCCGAAAAGAAGCATAATTTTACTTCCTTAGCATGAAAAAACTCATCCTCTGCTTGGAACTTAGCTTTGTTCTTTATCATGCCCCCCCCTAAGCTAAAGGTATTCTGTCAAAACTGTTACGGCTCAAGAGATCGGAAGAACCAACGTCCCGTATTTTACAGTGCCAAGGAAGACAAAAAATCCGGCGTTATCACGTCACC
>CAACVS010000185.1:23353-80075 GCA_900660405.1 Pseudo-nitzschia multistriata | reverse complement strand
AWYAKYASTACTAGTAGCTGGAGCYGTAGGAAGTAGAGCAACTATCGCGCAGGCAGGCAACAYGAATATATAGAATTTGATGGCACATRATGAGCCAATAGCATTACTTAAGAGGTTTGTTATTAGTGACGTTGGTCAACTGGTGATAAGAAACAGGAATATTTATAGAGAGCAGAGATATGATGCTGGTAGTCTTGGTGTAGGTAGTATGAGGCTCAAACTGTGTAATGTGGCAGAAGCAATACCAGGAAGGTATTTTCACTGTATTGGTAATTTTTTCTCCTGGGCTACATAGATGGATGTCATAAAATAGTACTGGTAGTATGTAAATTCCTGCAGATCAAACCTAATTTGATTTATGGATAAAACTCAAGATGTTTCATAAATGCATCAGGGRGTGTTCTCATTATATGGGAACATCGCGCTGTGCAAAAAACATRCGTAGTATTTACTTCCTATCAAATCAAAGGAGCTTCATCACTGTGTAAACTTGTCGTTGCCATCGCGGGATACTGGAGTGGGATGTAATTCTCACCATCACAGTGGCCCAGTTTATTACTTTCCAGAAGTTTTYCCCTCGACTCACTTGGATCTACACCGTTTAATYGTGGCACATACATCAAGTTTGCTTTGTCGTTGCCATTTTTTGATGACGAGAATCGATTCATCCACTCCAATTCCAACGAGAGCCGCGTTTGGTGCCACTTTTTCATCAATTGTGAACACAATCTGTCCTTATCTGGGTYCAATGTATCGCACCACTCTGGTTTACCACACACGGTAAAATGAGCAGAGTATACATCTTCTAGCTTGGTTTTACGGCAATCCTCGCACTCGCTTTCGAGGGTCCTACACAATGTCTTGTTGCTACCCTTATCGAAAAAATAAGGGTTGTCCACCATGGTGTTATACCTGCATTTGTTCAATTCGATGGATCGTTGCGCTTTTTCGTGATAATCATAGTAAAAACTAGCCAGTCCCTGGATCGTTGCTGCTCCATAATAACCTCCATAACCGAGTTTCGAACCTCCCCATCCATCTCCGATGGTGTATTCCTCTCCGCCCGAAAGGATTATCTCTATCATTCGATCGAAGTCGCGTTGGTTGGGTCTTATCACAAGGAATCCTCCCTGAAYACCAATCTGATATGGCTGTTTATAGGGTGGATCACTTGGATCGACCATGTTATAATCTCTGGTAAACATGAAATTGATGTTTTCTGGATTTTCAAGAACACGCTTTGACGAATGCGTGGATTTGATGTTGTTCTGTGGGTTGCTTGTCCACATGGTCGATTTCCGTGAGAACAATTCCGATTGCTGACTGSTAGACGGCCCTTCGCCAGTCTTCAACATCATCATATCAAAGACGTCATCCATAGATCGCAAAACGATCGTGTCCAAATCCATATGGACGGCAACAGGATAATCCGAAAGCAAGTAGGAGTATAGTTTGAGATACTCTCTTTCACTGCAGCATCCGTTTCCTTGTGCCTCAACCAACTCTGGGTTTGATACTTTTGAAATATTAAAGGGTGTGTCTCGAATCTGAACCCGGTAGCCTAGTCGTTGCAGCAATGGTTTGGCACCTACCGCATCGGGGTGGACGAAAGCATATATGTGATAGTCATACCGCGGCGATTTCATCATCGCCACTTTGATAGATTGGTGCAAGACCGCGGCTCTATCAAAGACATTATGGGGCTCATTTTTGTTTTGATCGACTTCGAAGTGCGTGATGGAAACTGCATAAGCAATCGTAGTTTTCGCTGTATTGTTTCTGTTCGACGTGACCAATGGTTGATCCAAYAGAGTTGACATTCCATCCTCTCCRTGGAATGAAATATACTCCATTTGATGCAGGTTCCGAAAGAGCTCAAAGAGTCCAAGTGTCACAGCGAATAAAAAAGTAGCAAGCCACGGAGGCATGTTGTGCGAGTCCCGACCCGTTCTTTGGTTTAGCGCTACCATTTTGATCTTCAATTACAATCAATCGCTTGACTTTTATTTTCCGCCAGAGTCGTAATGATCCATTGGTGCGTTTTCAACGCACCAGTGCGCCTTCCTAGCCACAGAGCTGTATTTGGCGGGGAAGATTGTGCCTAGAAAGAATTCGAGCTTGAATTGGAGAACTGCACCAGCAAGAGAATGTTTGTTGGGGTTCGTAAATAACGTTGTACAGTAAAAAAATGACGGTACGAACGTTGCGGAAAATGGTTCAAAATTTAAAATTACGTTTTTTGCGGCAGGGACGTCACGAAACGACGACCATAATTACAAAAGTACTGTAGTAAATTACTACTACATATTACTTCCTCCGGTCCACTATATGTGTCATTGTAATTGTAACCTGTTTTTGTTTTTGTTGGTCCTGTAGTATKGTATGTGTCTCCACTTTACTTCACAGTTTTTGAGTGTTTTTGCAGTTGGATTTTACAAATGACTGTGTAGAACATGTACAATCAGTACCAAGGACTAAAAATGTGCATGTCCTTGAATAAAAATTATTTTAATTTTTACACATGAAAATACACSACTGSTGKWSTATTAAAAYGGGKAACTAAAGTTTGCATTGACACCAATGGTAACGGGCACCTCCTTTGAACAAGAATGACGGATAGAAGAAAGTTCTCCATACTGAAGAGAATTACAGCCTCAAAAATGTGTCACTCTTAGCTATCATGTGCAAGTAGTGGCATATCAAAATGACCAATAGAACCCAACTGCTGACAGTAAAATCACATTGATATGCCAAAAAAGACCCTCTTTAAGTAAATACCACAAGTATGTCAGATGCTTTCAATTAATATGATCTATTAAGATGGAKTTCAACAAAAAAAGTGACCCTCCTAGTACTACTACTAAACAACAGAATTGCAAGCTCATGACTTGACTCAATAGAGAGTACTAAATGTCTTGGTGATGGAGAGGAGGCATTTGATMTGGATGAAGGCTTCTTTGTTAAAAGTGAGGCTGTGGAGGTTTCAGCAGGGCTCCCACTAGCAGCATTGCCAACAGCAGCATGATCATTGCCAGCAGCATTTCAACAGCAGCATTGTTCACAGCAGCATCATTGGTGACCACTGAAGTGAAGACAGTAACAACAACTGCAGAGACTGGATGTTGACAACTGGTCCACATGGATCAACCTCAACAGCAACGTTGACAACCAAGACCACCATGGTGACAACATGGAATTCAATGCTGGAGTCAGCAGCCCCTCTTAAGAAAACTCAATTGTACAGGCACTCTCCAAAGGAGGAACAGGAGACCAAGCACAAACTCTGTCTTCAAAGCATTCCTTGAGACCCAGAAGAATAATGAGGAGGCCAGGATCTTGGAGCTTGAACTTCAAAAGGAACAGCAGARAAAGAAAGAGTTGAGAGAGGAGGCAAGGGATAGAAGAGATGAAGCCACTAAGGAGATGTACACACAGCTCCTTAAATTTACAACCGCCACACTTGCAAATATACTCACCTATTGATTYAGCATATTGATTTGGTATACTAGTATTGATCCACTTTTTGATTTGGTTGGCATATTGTGGTATTGGTTAGCATCAATTTGTCAATCTGCTTTTTACCAATCTAACATTTCAATTTATTTCTTTATTCCACCATATGATACTTCCTCATCTGGGATTCCTTTCTCAAAAAAGCAGCTCATTTGCATTGGCTGACAAAAATGTTCCTGCATTGAAATAGTACCCAGCTTCAAGTGCTGTCTTTATGTCTTTATGTATAGGGGTGACTGGATGGGTTCAAGCGTTGCTGCTGGCCTCGTCATGAAGACTGTTAGTTGTAGAAGTTGACCAACAAGTGAATGATGATCCTCCTATCTCCAAGCTCTTCAAACTGCAGCTGGTCTTTCATCATTGGGAACTGTCCCTGGAGCATCCTCATTCTCCTCCATTCTGCCATCTGCCTCAACAATGTGGCATCCTTGTTGAGCAGTATCCTATCTGCTTGTTCAGGATCTGTCTATGAGCTCTTGATGAGGATATGCTCTCTAACCTTYAAGGCAAAGGCTGAATCATCCACAATTTTGGCACCATYGCAAGCGTTGTGAGCTTTGTCCACCTTCTGGTACAYGTCATTGTCAGCATTATAGCTATCATGCCAAGTGCCAGGGTAATGAAGAATACCGTTCCTAATTCTTCCATCTGGGGCAAACACAAGGACACTGCTAAGAACAAAGGTGCATTCTTTCCAGGTGTTAAAGTAAGTCCTCTGTTTGGTCCAATCCTTAGGTGACTTGATGGGCATCTTGATACCATCACAGGCTCACCAGATGCGTTGTTCTCTAAGTGTTTGATACTTCCTTCTAATTGCTTCAACATAATGGAACACTGACCATGGCAATTGGATGTTTATGAAGGACAAACAGAAGAACTCTATTGGAGAACTTGATCCATTTGTAGATGGCAGTTGACTTGACACCAAATGGCCTTGCCCTTCTTGCCCTTTCCCTTGCAATAGATTCTCTTGTACTATTGAACAATCCTACACATAGACAAGCACTTTTTTGCTTTGCTAAGTAAGAATTTTACCAGTGGTCATGGTTGAAACCAGGGTTCTAGCAGTACTAGTACTCCAAAAAGAATAAAGATGATGCAAGCAATGAGTATCATTGGGTATATTTCTAGCACTAGTAGGACTTCCTAWGCTGCATTTTCATTACTTATTCTAATACTAGAATAAAAGTGTTCTCCATCACCACCCTGCTGTTCTGACTCCTTTTTGGTGTATGTCTACTAGCTACTAGAAGTACRACTAGTACTAACAATCACTGGATGCTGAAGAAACAACAAGTTGAAAAAGCAGAACAAGAACAAGAACTAGTAGAAGGCCACCCTGGTGATTGAAATGTAACAACAATGGTGCCTCTATCAGTACTACTAGTACTAATGCTTCCAAGAATGCTTTTGCCCAACAGAAATTGTAGTAGTCGTACTACTTATCTGTCTAGTAGTACTATTGCTTTTGACCAAGTTGRCTTAGTAGTAGGTCCCATTGAGTTGAACTATTTTGCTTTGTAATCTCAATAAATTCATGCACAACAACAGCAATGGCAACATCAGACATCTCAAAACTATATTGCCTCCTCACTCCAAAGTGTYGTTGAGGACTATACAATGTCCTTGATTGTCAAGAAAATACTTGGTCAAAATCTGGCAGGACGTGAAGTACAGTGATGTGATGTGATCTGTTGCCAAGTTGGTTGTCCTAGACAGCACACCATATGTRACCAAATTCCAAAAAAATKAATAGAACGAAGTCAAAGAGTATCATAAATAATTCCACWCTTATTATTTCCAATTATTCAATACAATACTACGGTGTATTTGATTACGCACTCATTTGAGACATGCTTTCTTGTTCTTTGGGACTGCAGTGTTCCTCATCAAGGAGCTTCAAAAAGTCGCTGTTGCTCTTGTCTTGCGAGATGATCTGATTCATAAARGAACTGGTGGAGGCCAASCGGATGAAGAGAAACATGAACCAGTATAGAAAGATGTTCTGGGACGTCATCATTGTGCACCCAATCCGGGCATCTTCAACAAGTTTCTTGGCCTCTCCGTGGCGATTGCCCGTCGTACAATCGGATATCGACTGTTCGAGGCTTTTCTTCTTGGTCTTTAGGGCAACTGCAAGATTGGTGGCATATACATAGGCGTCGACGATGGCCATGTTAACCCCTTGGCCTAAGAAAGGCGTTTGAGGATGGGCAGAATCTGTTATAGTTTAGGACAATTTCATCACGAATCCAGAAAAATAAATTTCGTTAGCATTCAATCAATCTTCTTTCAAATCAATGCGTTCTCGAGCTCACTTACCACCCAGCAATGCGACTCGTTTCGATTCACTTGCGTAGGGGAGATCMAGATTTTCTCGATCAAAAAGACCGGCCTCGGTGATGTCACTGGCGGGAGTCATCTTGAAGAGTTCTTGTATGAGCGGGAAGTTTGTGATGCCCCGAACAACACTTTCGCTGTTCTTATCGCTTGTAAAGTCGAACAATCGCTTCTTTTCCGCTTCCGTTAGTGGGCCACCACCCCGACGTGTGAGGTCCGTCCCATCATTGTTCTTGCTCCTCTTATCAGTTTCAGATTGTACGCTGACAGCCCAGTTCAGTTCTGTCCCGTTCTGAGAAGGAATAATGAAGAAACTGGCTGGTGCGCTGGGCGTTGTTATTGTAAAGGCAAACGACGTACAGTATTTTGTTTTTTCGTTGTCTTTGRCTTTCTTAGCCATCTGTGTCTTGGTGAACTCGAGCTCCAGGGCAGAACCCCTCGGAACCTTTGTCTTTCCCCAGTAAACTATCGTGTTGCAAAARTGGAGGGGATCTTTGRTGTTTGCTGTCTCGGTGTTTGTCTTCCAATCTTTGGTACTGTCGTAACCTCCGTGCATGACGGCCCGGACCCGCGAACGTATCCCGTCRCAGGCCAGGAGGACACAACCAGAAATCTCTTCACCCGATGACAATGTYGCCACCACCCTTCCGCCATCTGGGTCATCATTGTGCAATTCTCGGTATGTTTCGAGGCCGGATCCACAGAAGAGAACCCCTTCTTCGTCCTTGGGAGACGGGAAGAGTTGATCCAAGAGATGAATTTGCATATCTGCCCGGTTGGCGGATCCTCCTGTGTAACCGTCCGGGATCCTCGAGTGCCGGATTAGTTTCCCATTGTTGTYCACGATCGCCATACCCTGGTAGTAGGACATGATCTTAGTCACATCGATCCCAAGTCGGTTTTGTAGGATATCTACGGCCGTTGGTGCCAGTTCGAATCCGCTTCCGGCATTGGAACAAATCTTTGACCGGGATGCCTTCTCGATCATCACGAAGGGAACGTTGTATTTCTTTAGGGTCAATGCAGTGACCAAACCGCAGGGGCCTGCCCCGACAATAATGATTGGAAGTGTCTTTGTCATGTTTATTGTTTAGGTTTTGAGTTGTGAAGTTGTAAATTGTAATTTTTTCTTGGTTATTKGTATTTATTTTTTTATGTGATGTTTGATATCGTCTCTTTTCGGTTCTAAAAACTGCACGTTATTGGGTGCCAGGTAATCACGAATGAAAACTACGCCGATGCTCGGCGACGTTCACGAGACGAAGTTGTTCTTCACGAATGGAGAAGATGGAAGATACGTTGGCACTCCGATGTATGTAGTACCGGTACGTAGTATCTACTGTAGTATGATGTAGAAAATGTTGTGGGTACGCTACGATACGCCTCCATGTCGTAATAAGGATCGGAGCGGAAGCGCCTGCAAAATTTTTTCGTGCGTAGTTACAGTACAAGGTACGTACTTGTACGTACTGTACCGTACAACCATACTGTATGATGAAACCAGAGCAGTTTCGTCCACACAAGACGCAATCGTACGTTCAATAGTATGGTATAGTATATAGTATGGTACATATCATACGTACTTTACCATATCACCAATCACGGTGAAGATAAACGATGACAATCACCACCCATAAAAAAATCAAACCTCAAAATACCGCAAACAGTTYTATGTACCGTACGAGCATCAAGAACTTTACTTCTTCACAAGACAGTTCGAGTACTCGTACGTTCCATAATACGTGAAGCACGGACTGGCACGATACCCGTTCGATACGATACGATACGATACCGGCACGATACATTAAGATCCGATCCGACACGATCCAATCTGTGTTCCGTTCCGTTCCGTTCCTTCCATCGATCGCCAACAGCCATGGGAAAGAAGAGCAAGCGGCCCAACCGGAGGCAGCCGCCGCCGGCCACCGCCGGTGCCGTTTCCCCCGYAGCGGCAACYGYWMCCGCACCCGCAACGGCAMCCGCGGCCCCCCCGGTCTACTTCTACCCCTCCGACGGTCCCTCCGACGTGGAGCTCCTCCAGACGACCTCCCGGTCGCTCCAGGCCAAGCTGGACCTCCTGACCCGGCTSGGGGGGGAGAACGACCGGGCCGGCTTTGTGCGAGAGTTCGTCCCGCTGGACCTCCCGGGGCCCGACGCCGCCGGCTACCTGGAGGACCTGACGACCGCCCCCGAGGCCGAGGGCCAGTGGAGGAACCTGGTGGCGGAGATCGCCGCGATCCGGTGCGGCAGGGGGGTCGAGAAGATCGGGGGCGACCAGGTGTCCCGGGCGGTCTTCCACTTCGAGCACCCGCTGCTGGAAAAGTGCGACCGRGAGGTCGCCTTTTGCTGCGTCGGGGGCGAGTGGAGGGCCGAGGGGTGAGCGAGCGAGCGAGGGCSAGAAACCGGTTTCTTACAGTGCGAGCAGYGCATTCTTTTAAACCACCTACGGGCATTGAGATAGCGATTGGTTTGTCGGATKGTATACAGTATGTTTTTGTTTTCTTWAGTGCTTTATTACAGTTGTGTGTGGAAYGTTAGGCGATGCAGGGAAAGCGAATGCCAATCGATCCAATAAATACGAGTRCGGTCCATCGCCCTTCGCTGTTCCAACGCAAATATGGGATTCGAGACCAAYAAAACCAATGGAAATTCCGAGCCTTCGTTGCATTTTGATCGCGCGTTATTCAACGATCGTCCAAGCGAAACATCATAGTCGGGGCTTTCGTGGATGCCCTACACTCTCTTGCTTCCATCGATCTACAAACACCGTCTTTTTCCGATCCCTCCGCTCGTCGGCGTCTCCCTTGTATTCTTTCGTCGAGACGGTGGGTAGTGCTGTGCTTCGTAGTCTCTAATCGTACACCGGTGCGCGGGTTCTACAGCGTGCCCTCGTCGGAGTGCGTTTCGGCGGACGATGCGCACATTCTTCGGTTCGCAAATTTCCGTTCCATGGGGGACGAGTGACTTTTCGTTGCTCTGCGTTGCGTTGCGCTGCGTTGCCTTCATCTTCTTGTTGGAATTGTTTTACGGGTAGCTCCGTAGATTTCACCAGACTTCCCCCTTGGGATCAGAGGCGCTGCTCCGAGACCGTCGTGGTGGTCGTCGTCGTTGTCGTCGTCGTTTTGGCTGCTTCCGCCGCTTCGGCCGGAACCACCGTGGCGTTTGCTTCGGAAGCGAGCCCCCTTGCCACCTCCGCCATCCGGCGGGTCCCCGCCCGCAGGGACGGGGGCGAAAAGGAGGCTTCCTCGTGGGGCCGCGGCGCGCTCGCGGCGGCGCCSAGGGCCGACTGGGAGACGACCGCGCCGAGGACCGAGAAGAGCAGCAGGAGCCAGGCGTACGAGGCGGTCGTCCCCGACCGGGAAAGGGTCTCCCAGCGGATGCCCCTCGTTTCGCCGTGGTCGCTGTCGCTGTCGCTGGCCTTGTTGTTGTTGTTGTTGTTGTTGCTGTTGCCGGCGTCGCTGCGGGCCTTCTTGGATCGGATCATCGTCGGGAGGGTGTTCACAGTATCAGCAACCGTGTCGGGTGTGCGGTTGTCAAAGGTGGTAGAACCGGTGGTCATCGTGGGACAGCAAAGAATGGACTGGTGCGTGGATCCTGCTCTTTTTTCAAAGAATAAGACCAACACTGCAAGCAAGCAAAGAAACAATGCACTTTTCCGAGCGGAAGCAAAAAGYACAACACGGTAATGCGTTGCTTCCGTTCCCTCTYTCACCGTGTTGCGTACAAAGCTCGTACGAGTTACTGTAYTATCGCACGGGGTTTTCAATTTCGAATCGATGGGTCGATCTTGCTTGCTCGTGGTTTGCCGAGACGATTTGTGTGTGTTTCTGCGTACGAGTTACCGTACTTGCTCGTAATACCGGTATGTGAGAACTCCTCGCACGTTCCCACGGCGCATTCCCGGTACAGTACGGCACATACGTACGAGTACGTACTGTGCCGTGCCGTTTTGGTTCAAATYGGTTCAAACCCCATACTACCAAAAAACCCCGATTGGTTCGATTTCGTTTTCGTTGCCTGCCGAAAACCATCTCGTTCGGTCCAATGGGTTCGATACAGAGGCTTGCACGAGGGAACCAACGGAAACGTTTTTGGGAGGGGTCCCACAAAAAGGGGCGGAGACGCGCGACGCCGACGAAAACAAGCGCGGTGTTTTCCTACCATAGGTATCGTATCTAGGAATGATACTTTGGGCGGACCGGGGGCAGGGAGATGCACGAGATTTCGGAACCGGACCACGGAAAGAATCGATCGATCGATCGATCGATCGATCGGTGTCGAATGGTACGTACGCACCACAACAAGTATAGTCCGTGGGATGCTCTTGCCGAGTTCGAAACCGGACACTTGCCTTGTTGGAAGCAAACAGGAAAAAGGAATCGGCAACAATCGTCCGGAAAACTCACAGGTTCTACTATGGTGATTCGGCAGCTTGCAAATTCGAAATTCAAGACTATTCCATCGTTTTGCAAAAACCAGTAGTACRGTAGTATTACTTTTTAGGCATAGGAATGCGGTGTTGTGTCGAGCCCGCTTTGCGAAAGYACACATGCAGTCTCGCAGCGATGCTCCAGAGCCTCCCGCTCGAGCGAAAGTGTTCCCTCCRATTCTTGTCACTGGAATTCACACGGCAAGGAGCCAAGACTAGCCAGACCTCACAACCACARCGGCCATCGGAAATCGCAATGCGCAAGAGCCTTCCTCGGTTCTGTTCTTTGTGGCACACTTTGCGAGACACAAGCAACCCGCCACGTCGCTCCCGACCTCCTCCCCACAAAAAAAGTCCCTCCGGTGCGATGGTTTGCAGCGAACCAACCCGCCGGCGCTTCGTTCGTTCCCGCGCGCCCGTTCCCTCCCTCCCCGCCGCACCATCGGTACCGCTTCCACTAGTATTGGTACTTGGTCGAGTAGTCCTTCGGCGAGACCACCAGACCCCGTCCCTTTCTGGCCCCGCGATACACCATTTCGATGATGTCGATCATTTCCTGCTTGTCCGCCAGGGCCCAATTGATCTTGTTGTTGTTTCCGGTTCCGAGGTCGACCATGATGTGCTTGTTTCGGTAGAAAAACATCGTCGTGCAACTGTTGGYGGGCGTTGTCGCGTTCCCCGGGACAATGGTTCGGAGCCACGAATGCATCGATGCACACACGATTGTTTGCGCCGGCGCAACAAACCAACCATCGCAACACAACACGCATCGTTCGTCGCGGTGGGTTCGTCGGTATTGCATTGGAACGAGAATGACTTTCGTTAGTTCTTTGGTGGTACAGCGGTGTTCTCGGTGCAGCACCCAACCTCGCCCACTTTGACACGCCAACCACAAGCACAAAGACAAATGCACACTGTTGCACACACAGCCACACAACCACACACACACACACACACACACACACACACTTACTCATCGAAGAGCTCGTACATGTTGTTGAAGTCGGGGACCTCCGTGATGTCGACGAGGTAGATCACGGCAAAGTTCTTGACCTTGTCGGCGATGCTCATCAGTATCTCGTCCTGCACCATGCACGTCGCGTCGTTGTCGTGGCCGAATCGGATGACGACCACCCGGTCTTCCGCCGTGACGATGGCCTGGTCGACCTCCCACCCGCTGTGCAGGTGCGGCAACAAATACGCCATTCTGGGAAAACGGTGGATGGGTACAAAGCGCGTTTGGATGCCCACAGCGGTGTTGGGGGTTGGATTGCCGCCGGCTGTCTTTTGGAATGACACACGTCTGGCAATTCGTGTACTTTACGGCAAGGTACGAGTTTAAGTACCTTCGGTGTAACGGTAGCAAGCAAGAAAAGCATTGAGGAATCAAGGGATGGTAGAAAGGAATAACAAGTGTTCCTGCGTCCAAGACCGTACGAGTACGAGTACGAACCGCACAAAACAGAATTCGTAACGTACGAAGTACCATATTGCTGATTGATGGTCCTTTTTGTGCCTTTCATCATTAACTCCAACTCTAATAGAATATCTGTTCTTTGGATTTAGCCTCACAGTACTGAGTGCGATGGTTCTTGCATTCCTTTCGTATGGTAAGTAAAACTCTCGTACTTTGTACGGTAATACCGGTACGGTAGCTTGAAAAGAGGAACACTTCTTTTTTCTTCACGTCGGGTCCTGGTCACAAAATAGGCGCGCCGAAATCTTTCTGTTTCTGCTCACCCTCTCATTATTCCAGTTGAAAAAGCAATCTAAAGTATCGAGCTCCTGCACCGTGCTATCGATCCACCGAATCRACCCCCTCCTCCGTAGCGATCTACGTCCACCGCATCGATCCAGATCTAAATCCAGCAACCTCCTGTCGATCGTAGTACGTATCAATCGATCCCCTCCTCCGTATCCATCATCTAGATCTTTATCTAGCAACCTCCTATCGATCRTAGCACGCATCAATCGATCCCTCCTTCGTATCCATCCAGATCTATATCCAACATCTTCCCATCGATCACCCATCCAAGCAAGTTTCCAAGCGACCGTTTGTTGATTCTGTGTCAAGCAAATTGAGCAATCGTGCAACGCCTTGTTGTTCRTACTGTTAGTGTTTGCTTGTTGCGGAGCAAACACTGCCAAGGATCTCTTCGTAGTAYAATCTGGCACTGCATTGGTTGCACATTGGTTCTCTTTTTGCTCAAAGCATTCTTGTGCTTCTCGTAATGCCGAAAAAAAAAACAAGTTTCGGTCGTTACTCACGGATTCGGCATCGGCAGCCTCCTAAACGTACTGAACGTTTTAGAGCGCGCAAAGCCGCAGCCGAGGATGCAATACTTGAGAAAGCAAAAGCAAAGCTCGAGGCTATGTCGCAATCGAGGGCCAAGAAGAAGARCCCACCACCAGCACAACCAGTACCAGTGTTGCCAGTAAACAGTGATGTATTGCAGGAGGATTTGGGCCAGGAAGCACCGAATAGTACCAGGGTACAAGAGAAGGTCAACTACGCTGAATGCTCTKCAGGTAGTAGTGGCGAAGACTGCTCTTGTGCCAGCAACAKTGATGCTAACAGTATTATAAGTCTTGATGAGTACATGTCGACTTCAGAGGAAGCTGCTGCAGTATYGGAAAAGAATATTCGCATTGCGATTGCTGTTCACTTCGAATATGTGTTGGGAGCTCCACCACCATCGGAATGGAAGGAAAGAAAAACAATTACTACCATTGCCAAAGCTTTCAACCAAAACCAACGAARGGCCTTCAGAAATACAGTTYGCTCTGTWATTGAAAATGTGTGTCGCTGCAGATCAGACGGGAAAAAGTACACAGGAGATAGGGCTCGAATTGCATCTGGCAGAAAACCAATTTTGAAGTCGGACAGTKAGGACTTCATTTTTTACTGTAATCACGAAGTTGCTCGCAACGCTCGGTATGCACCGCGTTGTCACCCTAAATAAGCACTTTGAAGAKGTCGTTTTGAACAAGGAATGGAGCCAAAACAACCTCGCAGAACGACAACRCGACACCCTCGCAATTGTATTTCTGAACCCACGGTGCTTTTGTATCTACGASGAAGACAAGTGGCAAGCCCAATGTGTGTTCCTCCTGTTACACTTTSTGTTGCTTTTGAGACCCCGTTCAACCGGTTTTTTGGCAGACAGTCGAAGAGTTCTGCTGACTGATAATTCAGTGGGAAATGCGGTAGGGGAACATACTATGGAAACCACACACACYCTTTAGAACGAACACGGCCTAGCCGTGGACTTCAAACTACTTACTATATGAATAATCATTATTCTATATCTTATGCCAAACTGTTTGAATCATCCCAACTCCAGCCATGACATCTACCTAGAAATTGCCGTTGTTTGTATCAGCCTTAACTTTCGTCTTGGTGATCGATACAGATCATCAATGGTGTAGGGATAATTGCCGGGGCTATAGAAACGCGACGACTCCGAGGTATACGCGGAATAATCGCCGTCSTGATCGATTTCGCTGTCGAAGACATCGGAAGAATCGCTGTCGTACTCGGTGCTGCTGCAGCTGCTGTCGCTATCGTCGTACGGTTGGTAGCTGCTGGCCACCGTAAAGCGGGTGGAGGTTTCGCTGAGGACCGAATCGAGCTCCGATAGAGACTGCAGGTCTTGCCGGGGCTCGAGCTGTCTCCTCCGTCGTTCTAGCARCCGCGCCACATCTGTGTGGCCGCGCACCCGTGCCCAGTCTTCCGGATACCACAACCGGTCGGTGCTACCGTCCTTTGCCTSGTGGCTGCCRCTGMCGTTGCTGYTGCCGTTGGTTCCGCGACCCACGGAGTCCCATTGGTCGCACCGRACACCGGGATGGTAGCCGACATCCAAAAGTGCTTCCACTAGCTCGCGGTCTCCTTTCGCGGCAGCAACATGGAGCGAGGTCCCAYGGCTTCCCAGCTGGCAGGCGWTGAGATCTTCTCTGTGCAACCGTTGGTGGGACATAAGGGTTCGAATTCCCTGGGCAACTTCCWCCAGGCAACACGGCTGGGCGCAGGTTTGGGCCACCAGGAGTCCAAGGAGAGACTGGGAGCCGGAAGGCCCAAAGGCCGTGGAGTACAGGGTGTTGTGMCGTTTCGAAATCACGCCCAGCACGTCCAGGGCACCRCAAACCACCGCGTTGTAGGCCAGCTCTGCTAGGAGCGTCGTGTAGTCGCATTCCTTGGCCTCCCAGCACGAACAAAACCGCAGAAAGGCATGCCCCCGGGGGAGGCCCATGCTTCGTCGGGATTCGTTCGATTGCGCTCCGAACGCGCGCTTGGAATCGCTGTCGCCGAATSGATCGCCGCCGCCATTGACGTATTCCGTGAGAGCCATGCCGAAAATATCGTTKGAGTGGTCCCCGTGCAAGGAGTTTCCCTGCTCTATCGCAACAACGTGCTTCCTCAACAGRTATTCGAATTCAATGGCATCGTTCCGAATGACAATTGCGAAGACCTTGGCCAGGGGAGAAGGATTTGCACCACTCACGATTTGGCGGGAAAKCCGYTTCCGATCTTCGATCTCACAYCGCGCCTCTCGTTTCCAAGCCTCGAGTCCCTCGGCACCGATGACGAGGGAAGCAAAGTGTTTGTTGACAAARGCCAGCTGACGGTTTCCGGTGGTTCTACGCTGGAATCTGCTCTGGCTCCTTCTCCTCGGCATTGGGCTMTTGTATCCCTCCAGGAGGTCGTAGTTCTTGTAGAAGGCCGCCAAGGATCCATCGAACTCTAGGATTCGGGACACAATCTCTGGTGTGTCAAAAGCTTCCTTTGCTGGATCTGTAGCTGGTTCAAACCCAGCGTCAAATKTTTTGATTGAGTTTTGGAGAGGAAAGACAATTGTGGCATCGTCCAAGAACCGRTTCTTGTCGTGGTATCGATCTCCGAAAGAGGACGACRGCTGTAATTTTGGACTTGCGAGTGGGCTGGGCTGCTGCCTCTGTTCTTGYGGCTGATACGGATCGCTTGGTTGCTGGGGCGATGGAAACGACGACGACGAACGGAACGGGGACCGAACCATCTCTCTCGAAGTTGCACACGGTTTGATGGGCGATGCGRCTTCGTTTCTCGGGTGCCGGGCCGGCGAGYAGAGTGGTGGGAGGGACTTGGGGCTGGCTGCGGGGGCAGCAGCTGCAGCAGCCACGGTTGCGTTTTCGCCTCCGCTCGCATCCCTGTCTTCYGGCAAGCCATGGTTGCGCCTCAGCTCCGTTTTGGTCGACACCGAAATYGGCGAATTCATCGACAGGGGCGATTTTATGCTGGTGTGCGCCCTGGGAGCCCCGGAGGTGTTGCTTCCGAAGGATGGCTTGCCGACCGGGCCGGGCACCGACKCTTCGGCGCAGCCCTCGCAAGGGGTCTCCTCCAGCGAAGCCTGGGACGCCACAAACACTCTGTGTATGTCTTTTAGCTGTTGCAGCTGCAGTTGTTGKTCCTCTGCTTCCAGGTCAGCGACAACCGTCTTGAGCTGCACCAGATAGGGCTTGAGTGCCATTCTGGGTCGAAAGGTTTCGAGGAGCGTCACGAGTGCTAGAGCCTGGCAGCTGGCTATGGGATCGCGAATGGTAGCAGCGCCCATGATAGAAGCTTCGAGGAATCTATTCTCTTCGATTGGTAGCAAAGCTTTTGAGAGTGTCAATGCTGCTGTGTCCTCGTTCTGCGGGGGATTTCGGAGATTTATGACAGCAGCATCCATCCGATTTGATCTTCGACAACCCCGCAGTAGATAATCGCGTTTGCGATTGAGGTTTTAGTGGTATCTTCTTTGCACTTTGATCGATCAATGGATGTTGCATTCTACCGTGCGCACTGTGGTATGTACGGTATCGTCCTAGGAGTGACAAGATGTTGATGGTGTCCCGAATGAGTCCAACTCGATTTTCTTTGGCGATTGGTTGCCCAACGCCATCAAATCATGCGCATAATTTGTCGCAGCATCGGAAGCACGACTAAGATGGAAACCGTTGGGAAGCGCCTGTAGCKAGTGGAGGATCCGCACGACTTGAGAAACCGCGAGGGCGCCGTGACTTTGTGACCGTTTTGTTCATTAACCAACAAACCACTGACACCCCCCAATTTCAAATTCGGGGTCTCAAATCAGGTGTCTCAAACCAGGGGTTATGACCCCTGTCTCAAACTACCATACGCTACCGTACTATACGTACGGTACCATAAGTACAGGGAATGACTGAAAGACTATTCACGACTGGGCGCAGTCTTTGGATGTTCGCGCCAAAACATAGCTTTTCAAAACAATCTGCTTCGCGCATTATCGCGCRGTACTGTCATTGCTGTTTGAGCGCGAAAAGGAAGGCACCAAAAGTGAGGACCCAACAACAAAAACACATCCTGATGCTCAACAACGTCAACAGCAAACCTACCAAGGATTGTCGTTCCTCCCTTTAGGATTCACAGTGTTGATGTTACACGACAGTAGTAAATACTCTGAGTCCTATTTTCCGTTGCATCTATTCACAAAGCAAAACTACCTAGACAATATTACATCCAACCATGGCATCCTCTAGCAGCCGGTTGAATCTCTGCCACCAGTCCTCCTTCAGTGCTGAAAACACGCTGGTGACGATCGTCCCCTCCTTTGGATACTCTGGATCCTTCCCGCTGTTGAGCTGCACACAATCCGTCAACGTTGGCCCCTTCACGGCCGGAATGCCCTCCGATGTTCCGCTGTGGGTTGCCAAGGCACTCTACCGACGCAACTTTTGCCAGATCGAGCTCCCGGAGTGGCTCTCGGCCCCCTTTCTGACGAGCATCCTCAAGGAGGAGCGGGAATCGGTCCTCCTCAGCACRCGCCTGCCCTTTCACTACTACGAGATCGCCCGGGCCCTCGATTGCTGCCTCACCGACAGCAAGAACCCCTCCGGCAAGGCCACAAAGGTCGTCCTGCAGGACCTGGTTGCGGTTCGGTCCGACAAGCTCCGGATGCACTTCCACGAGCTCTCCCGGAGCGATCTGGTCCATCCCCCGGCCGGGTACGACCGGGTCGACGAGAACGGGAATTACACGCAGGACTCGCTCGGCAAGGGATYGCCGGCGCCGGAACTGCCCATCATTTCCGTCACGGGGATTTGCAGCTACGAGCTCAACAAGGTGGGGCCTTTTTTGCAGCGGGCCTTTTCGGACTACGGGTTTCTGACCCGCAGGCCCCAGGCCGCGGCGGGAGGCGGCGGAACGAGCGAGCCAACCAAGGGCCCGGCATCGTCGTCGTCGTCGTCGGCACATTCCTCGGAATACGACAAGGATGGCAGCGGGCTTCTGGAGGGCGACGCGGGCAACGGGGGAATGGATGCCACGAGCCGCAGGGTGTCCGTGGCACGGTCGCGCCTCCGTCGGTTCCGGGATTGAGCCGATGGAAAACGACCAATCCTGGATCGCCAGAAAGGSTGTGTGTATAGTGATAGCATTTATACAGCAATATTCTATTCGCGTGTTTCTTTTTATTCGATTATAGCTTTTTAGAGAGACAATGCAGTGCTTTTGGGAGACTTGGGATCCTTACTATTTACTTTGCGCATCAGCTAGTGATCCAAYGCAATCCACAAACCGTCTGCGGCGAGTCCCACAATAGGCTTGCTGCTGTCATCGGTAGGTGCATTCATAGGATTCGTTTCGCTGGTTGTGGGAGTGCTTTCCRTGACAAGACTGTTATTCTTGCTRCCGTTGTTGCTTTCCGGGCGTTCGGAGGCGTCTTTCCTTTCTTTCGTCGTGTTGTCGTACCTCTGCGAGAAATGAGACATCAAGACGCGGGAGCAGCCCGTRTCAGTGGCGACCATCCGKGCCTCGGAAAGCGTGGAATGCTTCTTCTGGTATGCCATGGCCGATTCGGCTTCTCGATAGGTTGCCTCGTGAATCAAAAAGAGGTCGACGGGCCCGCTTTTCTTGATCGGGTTCTGGTATGGGCCGGGAGCTCGATCGGGGCGGAACGACGTTTGGCCGCATCTCTGTAGAGCCCGCCGGCAGGCTCGAACCAGATTGTGAGARGGACGGGTATCGCCGGAATAGCACAKGAACTGGGTTTTCGTGCGTGCACGTCTCGTGCCAGATGCCTTCCCGCTTTGGGTGGGATCGGATTCCGAGTCGGTTTTCCATCCGAGCAAGAGACCAAACGCGGGGCAACAATTGTGGTACACCTTGACGTTTTCAAAGTGAAAAAAAGGACCGCTCGGRATCCTCGGGTCGTGGTGGGGCCTTGGTTCGAAGCAGAMCCTKTGKGTTCCATCCCTGCTGCGGCCGTGGTGGCAGTCCAGGATCAGGTCGAGGTATCGGAGGACTTTTGCGGGGGCAACAACCCACGGGACTGCTGGCAAGCTATCGGCGCCGGTCGCGCTTGGCGACTGTCTCGGTCGTTTCCGATTTTGCGTGTCTGGATGCTCTGTCCTTTCCGGCATTCCGCGGAATGTTGCTTCTTGCAGCTTTCGCTCGTCCGAAAGAATCCTCAGCAAGGTGGGCAATCCTCCGTAGTGATCCAGATGGGAATGAGAGATCCAAATCCCACGCACCCTGGTTGACCAATCGGTAATGTGGCCGCAATTCCTAGAGAGCATGGTCGAAGMCCCCTCGCCGCAATCCAAGAGATAGATTTGGTCRCCTGCTTCGTTTTCGATGCGTTGAGGTKGATCAAATCCATTGGAGCTGTGGTTTGTATGCTGCCKGTAGCAGTAWTGCTGCCGCGGGATGCCCCGGCCCCTCTCGGGATCGGTACCCGGAGAAGGCAGAACCAAGGCATAACCCGATGCGCCGCGGTAGGCAGAAGGAGTCGCACACCCCGTTCCGAGAACCAACAAGCGGGGGCCGCRACCCCTCGAGGCGACGTTGCGATCGATGGCTTCGAAGGGTCTGCCCCGATGCAGAGTATTGTTGCCATTCCACCGGATAGAGCTACCTCCACCATYCCCTTCGAGATGGATGTCGTTGCCATCCTTTGGATCATTTTCTGGGACATCGTTCTCGTCGTCGAGATCTATTTCGTTTTCATCCTCTARCTCGTTTTYGTTCTGGCCGGTTATCAATGGTGGTTTGTTTCGTTCGTTGCCTTTGTCGTTGCCGCTGCTTTCTTCGCCTTCGTCTTCTAGCTCGATTTCGTTCTGGTCGATCATCGAATCTGTCTTTTCMATTTCAATTTCCTCTTCTTCGGCTTCATCGAGCTCGATCTCGTTTTGGTCGGTTATCGATTGTTCGGCATTCACTCTTTTCTCATTTTTGTCATCGTCTTCACCTGGCGTGATACAGGCCTCGTTTAGCTCGGGACGAAGGAAGGACCGCAGCGTATCCAGTGTTCCCCTGGTCCAYTCGTCCCTCGGCTCTTTGTTCCAGATGCTTTTCTTTCGATTCCATTSCTTCCAATGGCGGGCGCCTCTCGAAGCCTTTTCCAGCACGAGCGACGTCCCCGATTGCAGCACGAGCCCGTTGTGACCGGTCCTTGGACCACTAYCTGCGTGACCGGCCTTGTTGCCCGTATCGGARW
The DNA here is from genome assembly GCA_900660405.1 of Pseudo-nitzschia multistriata. Lineage (NCBI taxonomy): Eukaryota > Bacillariophyta > Bacillariophyceae > Bacillariales > Bacillariaceae > Pseudo-nitzschia > Pseudo-nitzschia multistriata. The sequence goes on along the minus strand of CAACVS010000185.1, from coordinate 60,299 downwards.
CTTCCCGTGCMGCCCCTGGCGGTTCGACAAAGGCCCGCGGCATACGACCGTAGAGCCTTCGGTGGAGCTGCTGGGAGCGAACCAAAATGCCCTCGTCGGCTACCGCTCTTGCGCGATGGTTCGAGAGCGGACCCTCCGGRTGGYGCCCGTTTGCCTGTGGCAGCGTTACCAACACCCKGCTSTTTCCGATGCTGGGGGTTGTCCACCGGAAGAATCTTGGYTTGTCCGTTTCGGTCATTCCAMCGGTGTRCCCCTTTGGATCTAGAAATATTACATAGTCGATAGAGCTCATGGGAATGCCTTCTCCTAGGACCGGAAGGTTCGTGCTTCTTTGCACCAATCGTTCGCAAGCATTCTCCGCGTCCCCRCAGCACGGGGGGAACAATGCCAGGGTACAGTAGGAATTCGTTGCAGCAGTATTGGCACTTGCTCCCGCTTTTCCAAGGCCGGATTCACCCTTAGGTGGCGAGTGGAACGAATACAGAAAGACCAGASAGGATGAAGCCGAGGTCTCTCGTTTGTTCCACCGCGAGGGGTCCGATCCTTCCGCCGACGAGGTTTCCGGCCCGATGCAAGAGCTCGCGTGAACCAACAGGTGTTCGTCTTCGTACACCTTCCACCAAACAAAGGAATCGGGCCTTGTCGTCGTCGCCGTTGTTGCGGTTGCGGCTTGGCTGGGTGWCCGAACCTCGCAGGTCCGGATGTCGAATGCCTTGTGCGCACCGAGGGCAATGGTGGCGAGTTCTTCGACAAAGGMGCCGCCACTGGTGTCCCCCCCCTGCGGCCGGCCGCCGTTCCGGGGCTTSCGGCAGAAGCCCCGCTCGAACGACGAGGGAACCACCACGTGGAGCGAYGGCGCTCCGGCTCCGTGCAGGGCCAGAAAGAGGGCACTCAGGCCGTCCGAGGCACCCCTTCCGAGAGAGGGCAGGAAACACGCCCTCGTCCGGGCTAGCTTGAACCGCTGGTCGGCACACAGTCGTGCAAGGGCATCCCCGGCCCCGGAAAGAGCGTACCGGGCGACGAGGGCGTCGCCGGGGTCGTGGTGGCTCGGGAGCTTGGTTCCGGTTTCGTCTGTGGATTCCCCGATGTCATCTCCGGTGAGCCAGGAGTGGACCGGGTCGTTGCTGCATTCCGAGCCTTTGGATTCTTCTGCTGCTKCGTCGAATTGGTCCACTTCGTCCTCTTCCTCGTTGCCCCCCTCRCTGCCACTGCTGCCACTCGAATCGTTCGAATCGCTGCTACAAGCCGAATCGCTGGCGTCGTCGCTTTCGCTGCTGTGTTTGGGTTCGCCACCACCGGCGGACGCAGCCGATACCGAAAGAGGGATCTTCCAAACCGACAGAAAGAGGGTCCCGCAACCGGTGTGCTCGGAACCATCTGTTACCACGTCCAGGGTGTAACAAAACCGACGTGGTGGCATTCTTCCATTGTTGGTTGTGGGGAAATGGGTGCCAGTCGTTGTGCCCCCGTACCGTAGTTTCCCTCGATGATCAGAAGATAGGTACGATACTGTAGTACGGAATATTCGTTATTTTTTTTAATGGTTGCTTTACATACATAATAATACGTAGATGTTGTGCACAGTAGTACGGCACTGTACAAGAAGATCAACATCGAAAGGACCATTGGCCATGGTGGTACCTAAAGATTGCATTCAAATTACGGCTATTCATGGAACGAATCAACATGGTTCGTGTGTAGAATTGCCTGGGTGGCACCTGCATTCATTAGTAGGTTCCTCCGTCGATCAGGATCTTGTTGTGGTTTCGAGACCAAATCCTACTAGTATCCTACCGTGAAAATGGTATKCGAGAAAGAAATCTCGAAAATGTGGGTCTGAGGCTCCGTGATGGATGTGATCCAACGGTCGAACCCCTGAAGAGTCCAGTAGATTCTTTGCGATACGTTTTAAGACGAGAATACACTGTAAGACAGGCAGTACAAGTACYAAGCAGTAAATATCGCGTGATGCTGAGTGCGGGTCTCGATCGCAAAAGCGCAGCTACGGAACCACCGGGATGTCATCGAGTAAGAACTACTAGTAGTAGTAATTGTTCTACTATTAGTACTCAAAAAATAGTTCGTCAACAATCCTACAGTACAGAGTACTGCCGCGGAGGAACTTCAAACTAGCCTTCTACAAGTGATTGACGACCTACTGCTGCCATTAGCATACTGTCTACAGTATTACAGTATCCACAGAAACCATAACTTGCGAAATGTATGTATGCTCTTTAGTGTCGTATAATTACGTGTTTACAATAAAGAGTGAGCTTATTCACTATCTACTCATGATTTAGGCTCACAACCATTGCTTCTTCTTGAACTAGTAGTTCTTGTCTTCCTCTTAGTATTACCGGCACCAGCAGTTCTACTTCGCAATACACGACTAGCTAATAATATTATTAGCCTACTAGTACTTCATGATGCAGTACGTCGTAGTAGCTAGCGGTRAAATCAGACCACAACCAGTAGCGGCACCAGCATGAGTTTCTTGCTGTTGTTATTGCCTTTTTCTCCTTCTCCTTCTTGTTCTTATTCCTCTCATCTTTTTGATTTTTTTCTCCTCCTCCTTCTTTTTCGTTGTCATCGTCCTCCTCGTCATCTTCTTGTTGTTCCGCCGTTGCTCGTCCTCCTCTTACTCGTCCTCCTCCTCCTCCTCGGTCTTCCTCTTGTTCTCTTTTCCTGTTGATGATTCAACTACCACAGCCGGGCGATTAAAAAGAATCAGACAACCCTACTCTTACCACTACGAGRGTACCAAACCCTTTTTAGCATAAAGTAATCTGCCACGAGGCAAACACCTCCTACAAAAAATCATTAACCCCTGTTTCCATCTGTACCTCTACAWTTGACGAAGCACCTTTTTCTTCGTGCTTGCAGAATTTTGTTAAGTCAAACTTCTCGTCGAACAAAGAAAATTCCCCAAAATTACCGAGCACCTTCGCTACAGAAAAGTAGCAAGCTTATACATTGATACTATTGTAATAATTTTATCATTTTTCTCAATTCTTTATCATTAGTTTTTTGKGATCGGAATCTCATCTTTCGTAAAACAGCTTATATTTCAAAGGCGATCGCAATAAACGATTAAGTACTAATCTCGGAAGAGAAGTTACTTTCTACTTAAGATTCTCAAAAATTATTCTTGTATCCCACCAGCAAGCTGCTCAGAAAAATTTGCGATTCAGGCWAGAGTGTCGAAGAAGCTGAAAGAATGTTCAGAGAGGAGTAGACCGCGCTTGGCATCATGRCAGGATCCATTATCGGCACCACAATCGCGGTTGCAATAACAAAGGGWAACGTTTTGGTCAGAACTCGAAAAAAATATCATTTTCTACACCTTTTCTGTACTACCAGTGTACTACTTAAAATCTACCAAGTGGTTTATCAAAGATAAAAAATGTCTTCGCATTTCCGAAGAACTGTCTACGTGACCGAGAGAAGAGATGCATGTCATAGTTGCACCACTGTACATTTTGCGATACTTTCTCTCATGATTGCTCGCGTTTTACTCAAAACGCACTTTTTTCACATACAAATCCGTGCCCTGTAGCTTTGAATGCCATTCAAYCGTCACGCATTAATGTCCCAATCTCAGGCTTAAAAAAGTAAGAGACAACAAGCAAACGAGAGATACAAGTGTTCAACGGCCCTATCGATCCCACCGCACCCCATCGGGCCTTTCAGCAACTTCAAACACAATTTCTATGCAATCCTCGACAGACAGTACGAGTACTATGGTAGAGCAGCTACAGCTGTTGCCACCGGACTCTGTGTCCTTATCTCCCACTGAACCCCAAGTACGAGTAGTCTCCCCCCGATCCCCGAAGAACGGTGTGGAAGGAACACGGTGGGCCGACCACCGGTTCCGCCCGGTACACCTGAACCCCGAAGACTGGATAGCGCTGGGATCTACCCTCTCAAWGGCAGAGCTAGTGGACCCCAACATGAGCTACGACTTTTCAGGCAACATCGGAGCAAAGTTCTCGGGCCGRTGGCACCTCGAGGAGGACGAAGATGGCCGCGTTGTCAAGCTGTTCATCAACCCCTTCGGCTGGGGTGGCATCTACAACGACGTCTTTGCCAGCATCGACGACGTGGTTGGACATATCCACCGCAATGATCCCTTCCATCTCTCRGAGGAMATCTCCCGCCTGACTAAGCTCACCTTTTTGGGCCTCTGGAACTGCAGGTCTCTTCCTTCGAGAGGACTCTCGAGCCTTCCGTGCCTCCAGAAGCTGCACCTTGACAACTAYATGTGCCCGGAGCTCCTCTCCAACTTTCCTTCTAGCATGAAGCTCAAACACCTTACCGAGCTCGTGGTAGATTTTAACCTAACGGAACCTCCTGCGCAGTTCCTCGAGTGGATCACAAACAAAGATATGGTGCCGATGCTGACCGAAATTGAGTTCGTCCAGACGAAGGAGGAGCACCTCCCCCTCTTGTTGGATGCACTCCTCGGCGCAGAAATCGCCTTCCGAGGACAGCTCACCAGCATTTCTTTTCTCGAATCRCAATTCAACGGAGATAAGCTCGAAACGCTGCTCTTTGACTTTCTGCCGAGATTTCCCAATGTGGCGACCCTCAATGTTGAACATCTGAAGATCGAGAGCTTCCGGCCCATCCTCGAGCGGATCGAGCAAGGCGAGGCGAAGTCTCCCGTATCGGGATCCCTCCGGGACCTTTCCATCGACGTGAGCCATATCCTCGAGCGAATCAAAACGGTCGCGGAGGAAAAGGAGGCCGTGCTGCGCTTTCTCAAACTCTTTGGGAGGTTATCTCGCCTCGGGAACGGGCACCCGAGGTGGGACTCCGATATCAGGTACGCCCTCATGAAGAACGCSGCCGGGCGGAGGCTCCTGGAATCCGGGACCATAGGCGCTCCAGCCGGTCTCCCGCTTGCGCTGTGGGCCAACGCGATAGAGAGGGCCTCGAGGCGCGAGTGGTGGGAAGAACGGAACGCACCCGCCACGAAGGTCTTTTACCTKGTCCAGAACGCGCGGGAGATCGCCATGGAGGCATCAGAGCGTTATACAAAAGAGGGAAAAGCAAGGGAGAGGGAACAGGCGGAAAGGGAAGCCCATGCGAAACGAAGCCGATTGTTTTACTGAAGAAGGCCGTCAGTCGCCCGTCACCATTTTTCTTATCTTGTCATAATATCTGCACATCGGGAATTGAACACAATCAATAGCTTATAATTCATAACACTACTGGACGGTTGGTACTAATTTAATTCATATATTGTATGCGATTCATTGAAACTTGGAGCGATTTCTCGAAATAATTCTAGATTTAAGGATTTGTTTGGTGAAACAATGTGATTTAATACTTTCTGGTTTCCTGTCGACTTTAATGCTCTGCAACAACTTCCTCYTTCGATTTCCCTTCCATTATTTAATACTACTGCTTTTTTGTCCTGGTATTGAATTCTACTAGTAATATTGAACGTAATTCTTCGAACTAGCAATACGGTACAATGGTTGCCAGAGAAGAGCACAATCACAATTCGAGCTACACGTGGTCGTCTTAATGGTTCGTTACTCAATCAATACTATTTCTGCATTCTTTTTTGACATAAAAAATTAATATGTCAAGACAATTTTATGAGCTAATGACTACTCGAATCATAATTTTTTCTATCAATGTTTAGAGAATCTTCGAATGAAGGAAAAATGGGAAGGCATAAAGAAATAGTGATAAAGTGGTACCCGTACTTTATGGTGTCCTAAATATTAGATTTCGAATGCATAGTACGGATTATTTATTACTTATTGTTTGAGCTAACAACCACTGTATTTAAAGGGACGACGATAATTGGCTTGGTGAGACTTAACTMATGCCATTTGGTGCACTGCGTCCGTATATTAATCACAAGTACGTACCGGTAGTACGAAATATCTATCGTCTTCATGACGCCTGGCTATCGAAAGAGTCAGTACCGTACGTATTACAAGTACGTACCACTTTGCACCTCTCACAAATTGTTCGAATAAAATAATCGCGCAATCGTTTAAGTCGATTCAGTCAAATATTGTATTTTCAACGGATCTATTTTACAGGTGATGCTTTTGGACGATACAATACTGTATGATTTCAGTRACAATAGKAAGAATAGTACCAGTACCATTCGGGTCACCGTAGCGTACGCACCCAACTTACGATCAGGGGTCACTTACGACATCGTACTGGAGCAACCATGATTTCCAATTTTGCTTCAGTACAACTACCATACGGTGCGATACCGGTAGAATCGAACAAGTTGTGGTGTCGCCTTTTCTTGAATTGTTGTAGGCGAGCCACTCTCATACCACACAACATGCCTCGAATTCGACCATGAAGAAMAAATAAGGCTTTGATTGGTTTGATAACTTTGAAAACAGGGCAGCAATCCAAAGACGACACCCGATCGCCAAGCCAGTATCCACTGCAATGCTCCGCCCAAATACTCTACCTGGGACGATAGGAGCCCTTTTCCCACTCCTGGTCTCGCTACACGGCAACCAGCTCATGCCGACAGCATTTGCACTTGCGGATAACTCGGTACCSCTGCTAGAGTGCGAGCTCTACCTCGCCGACAGCACTATTCCGGGTGCCGGGATCGGTATTTTCTCGGGCGTTTCCAAGTCCCAGGGTGACTACATCGGCAACGGAGACAAAGCGATTCCTCTGGTTGATACCTACTGGCACAACGGATATCTTGGSTCAARCTTTTTCAACCCGACGGCAGACTACGTCTGGGACGGCACGTCGATGGGGATGCGCCTTGAGTTGTTCGATGAAAATGACGTCAGCGCATTTTGGCCCGGAATCGACGCCATGGTGAACTGCCACTCGGGATTGCTGAACGTCGAAAAGGCGTCGCCGGTRTACGACGAGGGTGGCATCCATAGATCTAGGCACCACGGAGCCGGAGGCGTATCGCCCTATGATGCGGGGGAGACCGGGAGCTATGTTTGCCGRGACATCCCCGTCGGGGGGGAGCTGTTCAAATCCTATGGGGACMAKTGGTTCCTCGGCCGCGAGCAGCTGGGCCCAATCCCGGTCATACAGAACTACGAGGAGGCAATTCGCCTGATGCAGATGCTAKCAAACGAAGACAAGTCCGCGACGGTCGGTATCCCGGTGTCCGAAGTGTACGAAATGCTBGTGAAGCCGTTCAAGGAGATCTGGAATTCCCGGACGCTGAACGCCTTTTACGATTTCTCGTGGGAAGAGGTCAAGGAAGCTGCGGCCGCCGGTGACATTGGTATTCATCTGCAGGGGAACGCAACCCGTTCGATCGATTGGCTCAACGAAAATGGCAAGTGTCTAGACCACATCGTACACAAGCGGAGCACCGTCGACGGAGCGGGGTAAGTGATTGTTGCGTTGCTGCATCGGTTCGAATTGCGRAGGAGATCCATGAAATTTGAAAAAACAATGCAACACTGCGTCGATAGCCCGCAATACTCATTTTTGAATTYTCCACGAAACTCTGRTTCTTGTTTCTCGTGCGTCSTCTTGGTTTCGCCTTCCCCGRTAGTGCCGGAGCATTTGCAAAGCGCGATCTGCCKAAAGGTACCGTCGTCACGGGAACACCCTTGCTTCTTTTYCCCGACAAAAAATGGTTTGACATGTAYGATTTCAAGTATTGCTCCGATGGCWCTATGGGCAGAGATCTGTCCAAGCCTCCTTACGGRCAGCAGCTGCTGTTGAACTATTGTTTCGGTCATCCGGATACCAATGGTGTTTTGTGTCCCTACGGAATTGGTGTYAATTACATCAACCACGACAAAACTAGAGCCAACGTCGAGGTTCGATGGGGGCAGGACGGGGTCGCGGGCCACTTTGACAAGTTTCTGGACGTCYCGCTCGCCAACGTCACMGACTACAGTACGAAGGTYGCCTTTGACTACGTCGCCACCCGGGACATTGCCGAGGGCGAGGAAATCTTCCTGGACTACGGAGACGCCTGGGAAGAAAAATGGAACGCCCTCCGCGACGAGTGGCAGACCTTCGAGGATCGCTCCCACCTGGATAACTATGTKTCGGCGGCGCAGTTCAACGAGATCCACGAACACGACTATCTCCTGGTGCCGAAAGAACTCGAGGCTAAAGAAGAGTACCCCTATCCCAATAATCTTTCGCTGAGGTGCCACCACGTGYTGAACGATTACTCAACAACCTTCGATGGATCTCTGGRAGACTTTGAARACTGGAGCRACTGGTWYGGGGACAACACGGGGTACCTTTGCGAGGTTTTGGAGCGCAGCGACGACAATCTCTCCTACGTCGTACATTACATCATAGATGATCGTGATCGTGATCGTGCCGAACCCATAACAATCTCCAATGTCCCCAGAGAAGCCATGAAGTTCTTCGACAATCCATACAGTAAGTTTATTGCGTTTTTTGTTTCTCGTTCCGGCGAGGYTGGATCGGAACTCCATTCCYGGGCACACCCGACTCACCAGCGTTCTCGCCTCCCCGCATCGTTCTTTGCTTGGGCCCTTTCTCGCATCCGGCACGCACAGCCACGGACCTGCACATGTTGGGTGCCTTTCGGCAGCCCATCGGAATCCCAGACGACCTGCTGCCGGATGCCTGGAGGAAGACGGCTTCCGACGAGAAAGCCGACGAGGTACCCGAGACGCAAARCGACATCTGGTGCCGGAGCGTCSAATCGGACTACCACAGCGGTGCTTCCAGMGRAGAAGAAAACAAAGAAAACGGCGACGATGGCATTCCCGGAACCACCACCGACGACGACGACTACGTCTACGACAACGACAACGACGATGACGACGACTCGGTCCAGCTACCCGAGCCGGTGACAAACCGATTGCATCGCCGCCGACGCATCCAGCGCATTATTCGGGGCACTTGATAACACAATAGACGCTGCTTATGACTTTCATAATATATTATARTAGTCGGACGACAAGGGGGTAGAAGCTCGGGAAGATTCGGTGGGCTTTTTCGAAAGCAGTTCTCAAAAAACATTTGCCAGAGCATGCTGTCCTTGTCCTTGAGACAACCATCCAGCACTACACAGTCACGCGAAGCTCCAACAACTACTAATAGTAACTTTGGCACAGGGGGTAGGTCTAAGTTAAGTGGGAATAGTCTGTGGAGAAAGAAGGCTGCACACGTTGCAAATTTACCAGAACAGAGTACTCGTTTACATCTTTTGTGCTGCAAARATCTTCTTTCAACATGGAGGAAGTGGTCAGATAGTGAGCAGAAGACTTTCTGGTGCCAACATCCCACGGACTGATCCAGAACTTGAACAGCATTCAATCGCAACCTCGTTGGCCCATAATAACCTGTTGTTTGGGGACCCTGAGTCTGTACAAAAACTTGGAATAATAGAATCTGATCTTTTGGAACATAAAGCTCAATTTTTCATTTGGCTGATCCACGCACTGGTAGCTAGTAGGCAACATGAATGAWTGGYTTTGTTTCASCAGCATTGATCCTTGAAGGRAATTGGGCTTTGCCCCCACAGACTATGGTATCATTATTAAGGACCTGATCAATTCCAAACTACTATTCATTCCTGTGATGATTGCCTTGAGGGCATTTCTATTTTCTTCTAGTGTRCCAAGCAGTGAGTGTTGATTCTACAACTACGCTTCTTCCACTGCTTCACTAAGTGATGAATAGGCACCAAKTGGTGGAATGGTTGAATGATTGGTGTAATTACAATTATTACTTGATCATTTCTMCTTCTGAGAGCAGTCCTGGGGAAAATCTGTGATATTCCTGTTTTAGACATCTGAAAATGGACTTTTTAATAATTTGATTCAATCATGATTGTGCATATGCAAACTTGTGACCAGAATTTTTGTTYGCAACAAACTTTTGTAATTTGTTGCTCAAATTTTGTCCRTCAAATAAGACTTGTTGATTACTTTCATGTGTATTCATCAAAATTGGCAGTATCAATASYASCWRSTAGTAGAGCATCCCAAAACTTGTAGAGTATGGCTCCTTCTTGTAAAGGCTTGATCATGTTTTTTTAGATTCAGCAGTCTGTGACAAAGAAATATTAGATGYCAATGTGCTTACTTCCCTTTCCTGCAGAGTATCTCCCGCCCATTCTTCTTGTTCTCAAGCAACAACAAGAACATATCACTTCAATTTTTGTGCAGGAAGATCTCCTCATTGGCATATCCTCTTTGAGAAATACAGAAAAAATAATGGTCAATTCCAGTTCATCTAGATGATCAAAATGCATTTGTATTTTTTAATTTAATGGACATAATTAAGAACAGGGTCCCAACAGACAATTGCTGTTCCTCTTAAGATAGTAGTTTGGAATCTCAACTGAAATGATTAAGACTGAAAAAGGGCACCCATGCTTTTTGAGGAGTACAAAGATTTCAATTCTTGGATTCCAGACTTCATTTATATCTTCTGTCAAGGGTGAATTGTAGATTGACAGAAAGCAAAAAAATGGGTCTAGAATGTCTATTAGTATGTCATTAGGGGGAGGGGGGGCAAGAGTATTTTCCCCTCCTTTTTCAATTCATCCAAGAACGACAAGAACGATACATCCTCACGTCTAAACCGGCCGGATTGCTGCTTATTTTTCAATTCCGCATCAAAACATATGCCCTTTAAATGGCAACGATACGACAACCGGATTATGGATTRTTCCTTCGCTCGGCCTGCTCGAGCGTTGGCCGCACCGCCCTAGCGATGATTTTGGTATGGTACGAGTACGGGTACCCGTACTTACCAGTACAATAACGAAGAACCAAAAATTRTTGTTCTCCCGAATAAATGAAACAAACGGTCTTCCATCGTTGAAMTGTAATCGTACTGGGATTACGTACGATACGTTGGGTTACGGTACTTCACGAGTTTTAAGGAATTGGTGGAAGTGCGTTGAATTTGAATGAGATTGCGATAGCGAGTACATGCGGTTGCCTGCGTTGCCCGTACAGATCCGTGTGTACAGTTACGTACTACATGGTACATGAGCGTACGATCAGTCGCACCATTACGTTTCTTGTTCTACAACGACGGTACCGTACAATCACACAGTACGTCCTGGTAGCGCTAGCGCTAACAAAGGAGCGATACTCGTAGCRCCCAACGGAGCAGTGCACCGTAAATACTCACAGAATTGGGGATCAGCGCAAACCTATTAGGGAGGAGGAGCAGTATCGTACGCTATTTCAAGACAGGCAGGCAGGCAGGCAGGCTCCGAGGCAAAACAACCAAGAGCTTTCTACTCGTCCAAACTCCATGCGGATAGAGGAGAGTTAGACACAAGAATTCACAGCGCTATTGATCGTTGTTGGAGTTCATCACGCCCATCGCACCGCATCAARGAATACGAAGACGAACAACGGCCATGTCTTCCAGATCTGGTTACAGCTATTTCCAAGATCCCCTGCCCTCTGCTTCTCTGATTTCGGCTACGGCCGCCGCTAGCAATGGCAGCAGCAGCAGCAGCAGCAGCAAGGCAGAACCCTCCTCTTCGACTGCTTCCACGTCTTCGTCGTCCCCGTATTCCTCGATGGTGACAATACTGGGCCAAACGACCGGAATGTCCCCGGTGCAAGCGGAACGAGCCGTAGGCTGGTCTACGATTACCGGAACGGGCCTCGTTGCCGCGAAGCTTGCCCTCTACGCCTACCGATCCCTGAAAGGAGAGGGCCGAATCGAAGACGAAATCAGCGACTGCACGACCGAGGTTTCCAAGGAGGGGAAAGTTCCCAAGGACGTGGTAACAAAGCCCCAGCAACGGCGGACGGCGAGCTATTCCATTCTCGGWATCTTYCGCAGAACCCTYCGCCGGATGTTGCTCGACGAATCCGAGTACATTGCCCGCGCTCCGCCYCCCACCGCCGAGGAAGATGCGATCGCTGAGCAGTCCGAGGGACCCCTCGTTACCTATCAAGGATCTTGCCACTGCGAATCGATTCAGTTTACGGCTCTGGCACCCCGCGAGCTGAAAGCTCAGGACGGACCGGGAAAGATTCAGTTCCGGCACACGCAGGTCAGGGCCTCGAACTTTCGCATCTATGCGGGGTACGAGCACCTCAAAACCTATTACGTCTTTTACCATTCCAGTGGCAACAAGGGTGCGCACGCCTTTTGCCAACGATGCGGTGTYCATGTTCTTTACGCGCCCTCCAAAAGCACTCCGTTCCTGAGCATCAACACCCGCTGTCTTCGCGACGAAGACAACCGCAAAATCAAACTGACCTCCAAGAAGGACGGCATCTCGGAAGGAATCCCCGTGGCCGGGCAGTTCGATAACACCAACAAYGTCAACTTTTCCGATCAATTGTCGACCATCTCGGAAGTCACSCAGCCCTTTCACTTCCAAATGAACCACAGCAACAACGCCAATGCWCAGTACAAGAATCCGGTCACGGACCTCAGGCGAAGGCCGTCGGACATATCCAGCATGGAGTCGTCCATAATTTCAGGCGACGGAGCCATCGAAGTGTTCTACCCCACCCCCTACGAYCGGAAGAACCGACCAAAGCAACAATTGCAACGCCCGATGACRCCCACCACGTCCTCGGTGACGACCGGCGGAGAAGCCGATTCGTCTGGYTCCTTGTACAAGGGRCATTTGAACSAACTGCAGATGATCTGCCCGACGAGTCCCCCCCGATCCGGCGGCGCTTCCATTGGYGGGATCGACGAGTTCAGTTTCGGGGAGAGCGTCTCGCTCATGGACGACAATCTCAGCGTAGCCTCTCCCAAGACCGCCACGATTTCCATCCGCAGAAACCAGCRCACCCTGCGCGTGAAAGCGGGGGGAGARAACCAGAGCCTCCACAGCAACCACCCGCCGCGCCATCCCACCGTGACGTCACCGGAAACACGAAACAAGATGAAGTTTTTCATGAGCAAGTACAAGAAGCAACCGAGCAGYGGCAACTAAGRTGCGGGAACGAACGGAGATAGTATATGTAGGAAGGAAGAAACCAAAAACACTTGCGTTTTCGGCAATGGGGTTCGTGTCCCATTACGTTAAAGCGATCCAAAATCGAGATGTTCCCCGCAATACAACAGAACTAACTTTTTGAWATGTACAATAGAAACAATACTACAGCAYGCCGCATTACACCACTCGAACTCCTAGATCGGCACCTTTTTCAACATCTCGAATGTTTGTTCTAGAATTSGTTMAATCAACTACTTTCTGTAGAGAAGACGGAGGGCTTTCTAAAAAGTGAACGGRTGCTTYGTAGCATGCGTTTTAGTGTGAAAAAGCCACTGAAGCGAGCAAGGAAATCAGTTCCGTCCGTTCGTTGCCTTCCCCGTCGATGGACAACAAATCAGGGACAACAAATCAGGGACTGACTTCACGTTCGAAAACAAGAACGACCTCGTCGGTGCGGCTCTGGCGTGCAATTCGTTTGATCGGAGGAAGGATTCGGGGCATGAAAGGAAAARGAAAGGMAGAGCGTWAGAAAACGACRGMGGCGACACCCGACGCGGMATTGCGCRGCTTTGGAAGTGGGGCAATGCAGGGCATTGCACAACCCTACAAAACGAAGCGAACAACTGCCTCACCTCGACGTTGGACGTCAACGCCTCGACCACCCGCGGCCAGTCCTTTGCTTTCATCACGTCGAACATRCTGCACTGCCAGGAAATGCCCCCGCTGAAGGAGGCAACGGTCGTGACGACCCCGTCRCCCTGCGGGATKCCCATGGTCCACTGGGAGGTATACCTCAAAACATCCCCGACCCTTTCCCCGCCGGCCCCGTCGGCGGTGCACATGGCGAGGTTGTTCTTTGGTTCCACGTTCAGTCCGAAGGGGAGCTTGTACCGAACCTCTACGAGCTCGCTCGGTCCGGAAAAGACCGAAGGGAACTTGAGCCTGGCCACGACGTTGGAGTTGGAGGGGGGCATGCTCAGCTCGATTTCGAGCAGGTCGCTGTCKGTCTCGKCCGCGGCCGCAAACAGCGGGGCGGAAACGGTGATCTGCTGCCGGGCAACCGGGGCCCCGGGGGACGGAGACACAAAGGCGCGTGCCGTCGACGACAGCGATGCCAATAGAAGAGTCAAGACGAGTGTCGCGAATTGGTTCATGGTGAAAAACTATTGCCTGCGGATGTTTGTATGCCGAACAGAAGGTATCAATGGATTTGTTGCGACGGAGTCTGTGCTCGATCAACGACGGTGATTGGATTCACTCTTTCGTCCTCTGGCAACTCACTACCGTACGGTACTTCACGCACAGCACCTGTCCTTGCCGTGTCCTTGCGTGATGTTGTTGCTGTCGTTGTCCGCTAACGTCATTCTGTTTCTGTAGAGTCGTGAGCCACAGCTCCTGTCTGACACCGCAAAACGAAGCACGTTTGGATCAATGTCCAGGAAACTAAGGTTTCAGGGTAGTACCATACGTATAGTATCATAGTATATAATGTTGAGTTACGTTGCTAAAACTAAAAATCTAACGACTACGATACCGTACGGACAAAGGTACTCGTACGTATTACCAATACAAATATGGTACTCGTACGTCCTAAGCAAGCTTGCAGCTTAGTACTGTGCTTATGTAATTCTACTTCGTACGTACGGTACATTGAATCCCAAGTTCGTTAGTGCATTTTTGAAAGATATTTTTTATTTTTGTCTTGTGACCTGTGACACTGGATGTGAAAATCCTCTTCACGGCAGTACCGGAAATTTTCTCTGCCTAGTTCGAGTACATTTGGACATCGTTTCATCGTGTCGCTGGATTAGACCACAATTCATAGAGACAACTCATGTGGCTAACTCACGCAGGATTGGGGGTCGCGATCGCTGTTGCAGCGTTCGCCGTTTGGACAAGAGGGTCGTCGTCGCCTTTGTCTCTGCCCTGGCAGGGGGGATTYGTCACCGTTATCGATCCGTGTCCATCGTTCGAAACCGAGCGAGTGGACCTTCCGTCTCCTGCCGACGAAAACGATCCTCTTCTGGTAGATRCGGAGCACGTCCTGCTCGGCTTGGAGGCACCCGAAGACGGATTCCGCCTGGACGGCACCGGCAACGGCGACGAGTGGATTTGGAGCATGGGGAACGGCGATCTTCTCCGAGTCAACCTTCGGACAATGGTGGCTCTGCCGTTTGCGCACACGGGGGAGATCCACGAAGATTGCGGTGCAATGCACATGGAATCCCGTTGCGGTCGCCCGCTGGGGCTGCTCAAGCTGCCGCCGGAAGACTACGATCGTTACCAGCGATACTACGACTCGCCGGCGRCAACCAAGCAAGAMAAGGGCAACGGTTCGGAACCGGCAGAAGCAGAAACCCCTCTYWGCCTGGTGGCCGACGCATACAAAGGATTGATGCTGGTCTTTTCGCGGGGAACCATCGTYCCGTTGCTGGAGGCCGTGGCCGGTCAGCCCCTGTTCTTTGCCAACGCCCTGGCCCGGGCCGGAGATGGGACCATTTTTCTGTCCGACAGCTCSTCCCGCTTTCGCCGGAGCGACGTGTTGCTCGAGACGCTGGAATCCCGCCCCACGGGACGGGTGGTGTCCTGGAATCCCGACACGGAAGTGAGCCGGTTGGTAGCGAGCGATCTTCCCTTTCCGAACGGGCTTGTCCTGAGGGACAACGACAAGAGCCTGCTGGTGGCCCTGACCACCCGGCACCAAATCATTCGCATCGACCTCTCGAACCACGGCGAGAGCGGGTGGGTCGCTCCGGAGCCGGYGTTGTTTGCTRCCCTGCCGGGAATTCCGGACAACCTGCACGTTTTCCACAGCAACGAATGGAACCGATCGGTTCTTTGGGTGGGAACCTCCACGAAATCGTCGCCGGTCGTTCGGTTCTTGAATCGTTGGCCACAGATTCGGAAGCTCGTCGCGACTCTGCCTAGGGGAATGCTGCTCAAGTGCTTCAAGAAGTACGGGTTGCTGCTGGCCCTAGACCCCGATACCGGGGAGCTTTTGCGYGCCTACCAAGACCCCACCGGTACAACGGGTTATATTGCAGGAATCCATTTCGACGACTCGTACGCCTACCTCGGCAGCTGGAAAAATCGGTTCCTGGCCAGAATTCCCAGAGCCAAGTTGTTCTCGAGGTTGCCGGTGTCGGACTGACGCACGGATGGATGGATGCGTACGCATCTAGCAACAGTTACCACAGYACTGCGTTCAATGATTGGAAATCATGGCATCCAGAACATTGGGATGCGTTGCAACCGAACTCGACCACAAAGTGCCAAAGCGCAAGATCTGGCATCATGCAATGCCTTGTACGAGTTCCTGGTGCTCTTTGGATTCGAAAACTACCCCGGGACCGCGACTGRGACGACGACGCTTTGTGCACTGTTGCTTTTGTTTGCTCTTYGGTGCACACTTGGTATGCCTGTTGCGCCGAGGGTCTTTCGACAACATCAATGTATTACTGCAAACTATGCCCTGAGAACGAATGCAATCGTATTGTTTAGGGACGCACTACTTCATCGTTAGAGCGTACGATTATAACCTTGATAACGCTAAAATAAATAACATATCATTTTGGATGAATCTTAGAGTTATAAAAACATTGGAGATAGTGAGAGGCCCATAACAAAACAAACAAAAGGTATTTTGCTATGTRGAACATTATATGAAGTCCGTCTCTGGTACGCAGTGGATAGGCCTGCTCTATYAGTACTTCGTATTCTGGGAAGATTACCACCTTTTTTCCATGCYGGAGAAACAATCCAAATGCCGTAAGGCCCATATCGCCAGCCAAACTTGTGCAATTTTGCTTCCATGTTGTCTCGGGTAATGTGATCAAGATACTCATGTCGGTATGTACTGACGGAAGTACGGTACGATAGTTGTACCGGTACCAACGTGAAATGAGACGTCGTGCAAGCTTTCTATCCATCATATGRTTACTAGATACTAAGAGTAGTATTGGGTTGGGAACATGGTTGTCTGTCGTAATTTTTCCTTTTGGCGCGAAGTAACAATGCTGGGATGGCGCGCCAACCTACCCCGATGGTAGCGCTGGATGCGGTAGGTGAGATAGAAAAACCGTAGCAAAATCTCCGTTCAATTGTCCCCCCSTACGTTTGTACCTGACATCACTACGTGCCTGCTCTGTAGTGGTTTCTAGTTTCTCTGGTTCCGCTCCTGTAAAAGGACTGSAAAAGGATTTCCATCTTCTGTACGGTAGGGAAGAATACGTACTCGTGCTACTAGTAGAACGAGTACCGTGCAATACTTTGAAGTGCGCTAAAACGGGCCCGAAACGGGTAGGGCACCTTGCCTCCGTTGTCATTTGTCACAATTGCACAACATCGTACTCTGTTCAGACTTGCGACTCGGACTCCGAAGGACCCTCTCACCGTCCGCACCTCCGAGACAGCCATYGCCCACGAACAGCCGTGCAAGCCAAACACMGAGCGTTCTACACCGACACCAACCAGCGAGCAACACACCGAAGAAAACGAGGCCGAAACAGGAACCATGTCGTCGGCCGCCGCAAAAAAGGCCGCCAAGAAGGCCGCCATGAGCCGGTTCAAGAACAACCGCAGGAACGGGGTCCACGCGCTCGACGAGGAATCCGGTCTGTTCAAGGAAGAAGAAGACGTCTACGAGCTGGTGGACCAGGACCAATACCAGAATCTAGTCGAGTCGAGGCGGCARCGAGAAGATTTCGTGGTCGACGATGGTACGTATCCTGCTCTCCCGCATGCAAGTATTGCATGCATCGCATTGTGTTGTGTTGTGTTGTTGCTACGGCGGCAATTCTAGGGATTCTGCGTGACACCCATCCCTCTCGTTCGCAACAGGAATTGCAGCCATTCTTGTTGCCTTTTTTCTTTGTTGCCCTCTCTCACAAAAGATTCCAAACCAACTCGTTTCGTTTGCTKGCGTTGCGTTTCGCTTTCCCTGCGCTTCCTTTGCATCCRTTCCGTCGCGCGTGCGTCGTTCYCTTTCCGAAACGCAGACGGGCTCGGGTACCACGACGACGGGGAAGAACGCCTCGGGGACGAGGAGAACGACGGTTCCGCGTCCAAGAAACGAGCCAAGCGCAGCACCGCCGACCTGACGGCCAGGTCCCTSAAAAAGATGCGCAAGAACCGGGCCGCCCAGAAGAACCGGTGGGCCGGGGACGGGACCTCCCCCGCGGACGACGCCGGCGAGGGGGCGGCCTCCTCCAACCGTTCCATGTGGGACTTTGTCCGGGTGGGGGCCTCGGCCACCGCCGATGCCGGCGCAACGGGGGGCTYGGACCGTTCCGGCCCGGGAGGGAGAACCRGTGGCAGCCGGCCCGATCTCGACGACCTGCTGGGGGAGCTCGACGGYCTCGGGGGGGGACTCCCGAAGCGGGCCAAGCRCAGAGGGCTTCGCCACKGCCGGACGTACTCCCGGAAGCGAGCCCCGGCTTCTTCGCGAGAGCGAAGCTTTCRCCGTGGGAACCACCGCGAGGAGGAGGAGGAAGATGACTACGACCACGACTTTGCCGCCTCGGGATACGGAGACGACGACGATGACGCTGGATTTGGCAACGACAACGAGATTGGGAAGGAAACGGCTGGCCGCAGCGGTWCCCAAGAGGCAAAGGCCGATGCCGCAGCTGCTGCTACAAGCACCCCCGTAAAAGCAGAACCCGATGCCCGAGGCGAGGRAGACCCCTCCATCGATTCCCCCAAGCCRGAGGACATGGATGTCGACCAGCCAGRGCCAGATWTCTCGCCGGAGGRTCGGGAAATCACACAACCAGAAACCCAAGCCGAAGCGAAACCAATCAACGGCRACGATGCCGCCGAGGGACAGGAATCCCCGCCCCAGAAACCCCGGCGCCTCCTGATGGCCAAAAAGAAAAAACTCTTGCAGCGGTCGGCTCCGGCCCAGAAAGCGGCCGAGAAGGAGCGCGAACCGAAACCCCCGGCCACCGCGAGCGAGTCGAAGAAGACCCAAACCAACGCCTTTGCGACCCCCATCATGGACACGACGTCCGCCAGCTTTTCTCCCCAGGAAATCGCCRCGGAACCCACCACCACCTCGGCGGCTTCCTCGAACCTGGAGTCCTATCTGGAACGCACCGATRACGAACACAAAATGTCGTACCTAGACTTTTACTACATGGACGCAGCCGAGCGCCGAAACGGAGACGTCCTCTTGTTTGGTAAGGTAGCCCTTCCGGACCAAACGAGCGAAAAGAAATTCGTGAGCTGCTGTGCTGTCGTCAAGGGGAACCTCCGCAACCTCTTTGTGCTGCCCAAGAAAGTCACCGGCGACGACGGTGAAGAAGAATACGTCGGCTGGGACAAGGTCCACCAGGAACTCAAGGGAATCCTCCAGCCCAGCTGCATTCCGAAGGTAGCCGGTGCCTCGTGGGCCGGCAAGGTYGTCCAGCGCAAATACGCCTTTGACGATCCCGACGTCCCGCGAGAGGAAACCTCCTACATGAAGGTCGTGTACGACGCCAAATATCCGTCCCCCAGCGAGGAGATTTGCACCGGGGGCGGGAAGGAATGCGTGGCCAAGATTCTGAACGGMAAGGCCTCGATCCTGGAAACCTTCTTGCTCAAGCGCAAACTCATGGGACCCTGCTGGATCCGGATCGCGGAACCAGATCCCAGCGAGCACAGCGTGTCCTGGTGTGCCCTGGAGCTGCAGGTGGGGAACCCGAAGCAGGTCAAGCGCCTCGATTCCCTCGTGGCCGCCGGAACCCCACCCCGCCCGGCACCCCCCGTGGTATCCGTCACGCTCAAGCTCAAGACGGTCCTAAACCCCAAGACGGCCAAGAACGAGATTGTGTCGGTCAGTGCCGTCTGCCACAAGAAGGTCCAGCTCGACACGGGAACGGACCAGTCCCCCCAGCTCATGACGCAGGTCTCGTTGATCCGTCCGATCCACCTGGACTCGGGACCCGGGACCATCCAGCGGGGAATGGCCAAGTTCCCCCGCGACATGGACAAGGAACTCAGGGCAAAGATGCCGCAGCTAAAAAAAATGCCGAACGAGCGGGCCCTGCTGAGCTATCTCGTCACGCAGATCGGGAACTGGGACCCAGACGTCCTCGTTGGCCACCACGCGTGGGGGCACGACATCCAGGTCCTCCTGACCCGCTGCGTGGAGCACAAGGTCCGCATGTGGTCCAAGTTTGGGCGGCAGCGCAAGACGGAGCTCCCGAGCAAGACGTATTTTTCCTCGGGCAAGGACTGGGCCATCTCCGAAGCCATCTCTGGTCGCCTCCTGTGCGACACCTATCTTAGCGCACAGGAGCACCTCAACGAGACGACGTACTCGCTGACCAACCTAGCGAAAACCCAGCTCAGAACAGACCGCCAAGAGATCGAGCCCATGGACACGCCGCAGTACTTCCACAAGAGCGAAACCATCGTAGCTCTGGCCCGGCACACGCTCAACGATGCCCAGCTGGTCCAGCGTCTCATGTTCAAGCTGCAGATCCTGCCCCTCACGAAGCAGCTGACAAACATTGCCGGAAACCTCTGGTCGCAAACCATGAAGAGCAACCGGGCCGGCCGGACCGAATACCTTCTCCTCCACGAATTTCACCGGCTCAAGTACCTTGTGCCGGAAAAACACAAGGGCAAGAAGGAGGACGCCGGYAAGGCCAAGTATGCCGGTGGTTTGGTCCTGGATCCCAAAAAGGGGCTTTACGATACATTCATTCTGTTGCTAGATTTCAACAGTCTGTACCCCTCGCTGATCCAGGAATACAATCTGTGCTTCACCACCGTGGACGGCTGGGCCGCTTTCCACAAGCAACAAATCGAGGCGGCAAAGGAGCAGACGTCCAATCCAAACAGCAACGCCACCGAGGTAGCATTGCCACCACTCCCCGACGAATCCCAAGAAACCGGTGTGCTCGCGAGGGTCATTAAGAATCTGGTCCAGCGCCGTCGCCAGGTCAAAGGGATGATGAAGAAGGAAAACAATCGAGAAAAATACGATGAGGTAAGTAGTCGACGATAGCATAGTTTGGTTTTCCTTGAATGTATTTTAAGTCTCGAAAGTTTCTAATCCGTTTTTCCTCGATTCGTTCGAATTGAAACCAATGTTTTCATGTTAGTTGGACATCAAGCAGAAGGCTTTCAAGCTAACAGCCAACTCTATGTACGGTTGTCTCGGGTTTTCGAATTCTCGATTTTACGCCCAGCCCATTGCTGCACTGGTGACATCGATGGGGCGTCAAACGCTTCAACGCACCGTTGAAATTGCGCAATCCACAGTAGGATTAGAAGTTATCTACGGAGAYACCGATAGTATTATGATCAACACCCGAATCAGCGACACGAATGCTCTTTCTACGGTCCGCAAACTTGGAGAACAAGTGAAGAAGGAAGTGAACAAACTTTATCGAACTCTAGAATTGGAAATTGATGGTATTTTCCGCACGATGCTTTTGTTGAAGAAGAAAAAGTATGCAGCCGTGACGATCGAACAAAATCGGAACGGAGAAATTAAAGTKGGACGAGAGGAAAAAGGTCTGGATTTGGTGCGAAGAGATTGGTGTGTACAGAGCAAGGATACTGGCCATTACGTGCTCGACCAGATTTTATCCACAGAACAGGAAAAGGAAGTCACTCTGTCTAAAATTCTCGACAATCTAGAGCAACTTGCTCAAAATATGAGGGAGGGAAAGCTTCCACTGGAGAAATATGTCATTACGAAAGGATTGAGTAAACACCCCAAAGGTATGTAAAAAGCGGGCAATAAATACCAAGAGAACGGAAAAAGACCATTGTTTATTCACAATATTGTTTTTTTTCTACAGATTATCCYGATGGCAGAGCTTTGCCCCATGTACATGTCGCGAAGATGATGATCAAGAACAATCGTAGGTTGACAGTGGGAGACCACATCCCTTACGTTATCTGCGAACCTCTCGAAACCGAGGAAGCTAACAATGACAACAACAAAAAATCCAAATCGGTCGCAGAGAGAGCTCGTCATCCGGACGAAATCATTAGAAGTGGAGGTGTTCTTAAACCCGATGTTGAGTGGTATCTGACTCAGCAAATTCTCCCGCCAGTGTCTCGTCTGTGTGAACCCATCGAGGGTTTATCGCAAGGTTTGATTGCGGAGCGCTTGGGTTTGAACGCCTCCAAGTATACGCAACGTCGATCATTCGGGGATGGTGAGATGAATGATGACGAACTAGTGAACTACGTCCCAGAATCATACAAGACAGACAAAGAACGGTTCGGTGACGTTGAAAAACTCTCTTTGACTTGCTCTGCATGTGGAGTAAGGAGTGAATTCCGAGGTTTACTCTACTTGCGAAAGAGCCAGGGAGATGAAACGGGGACATTGTGTACAGGTTTCAAATGCTCGAATCCCGATTGCGAAGCTCAATATTTGGGTGACGCCTCCCCGTTTGAGTGCATGGCACGAATAATGAACTCAATGGAAATGTTGATGAGAGGTCATATTCAGGCCTACCACGAAGGAGTCTTGAAATGCGACGATCCTGCTTGTGGCTTGGAAACACGACAATTGTCTGTATGCGGTGGCGTATGCTTGAGCCGTGGCTGCAATGGACGCATGAAGCCTTTGGTATCAGAACGTTCACTCCAGAAACAATTAAAATATTTTGAATGCCTTTTTGACGTTGGACACGTAACAAAGCAACTCGTTGCCAGCAAAAGTAATTTCGGAAGTAACGAGAATCAACTTGCTTCCATGATTTCCAAAACCGACAGAAAGATGGCTGATGAATTGTTCAGCGTGGCAAAGGAAAACACAG
This sequence comes from Pseudo-nitzschia multistriata, assembly GCA_900660405.1. Taxonomy (NCBI): domain Eukaryota; phylum Bacillariophyta; class Bacillariophyceae; order Bacillariales; family Bacillariaceae; genus Pseudo-nitzschia; species Pseudo-nitzschia multistriata. The sequence continues at coordinate 37,631 of CAACVS010000185.1, read as the reverse complement.
GTGAATGCGCTTATAACTGGATTACACCTTCTTTTTGGAAGGAGGTGTTTGGTGGCATTCAAGCAAAGCAGTAATCGTGGTTCAACAACCATAGGATTGGGGGAGTAATTTGTACGAGGGACATAGTAAACCATACTAGTTGTAAAAGTTAAACCAGGAATATGACTGTTCTGTAACTACCACTTCAACCCTATGAGTCGTTTGYTGAAGAAACTGCTACTAGAGCTTCCTGGCTTGATCTACTCGTCTCTCTCCCTTTGCGGCGTATCAGGTTTGAACACATTCTGTAGCCATGATAACAGAGGCACAGATTTGATTTCGATTTCGATAGAGGCTTCTAGTTCTRAAGTTTTTTAGACTAAATTTGCACCAGTCGTGGCAACAGGACGGGCGCGTCCCCGACTGACATGCTTGACCGCATTYRAAGTTTTGAGGTAAATACATTACATGTTTCCTTTCGATAATGTCTGTTCAGGTCGTTCATATTCGGAACATGCACGGATCAACACGCTTTGATTTCTGTTGATAGGTCTGGAATGATACCGTGAATCCTCCATCATAGTAAGGATATAGCGTGGATTGAATGTATAATATGTGAGGGGGTTGTGATAATTCATTTGGATATGGAAAGATCAGGAAATGATACCGTGAATCCTCCATCCTAGCTAAGGATATAGCGTGGATTGAATGTCATATCATCTGAGGGGTTGTGATAATTTGTTTCTATATGGTTCATGCCTTKTAGACGATACGAAAAAAAAGTTTTACTCTCGTTGCTCTCTTTCGATTCCTACAATTCTTWAAGTTCATAAACTCTGATTCAGAGCAAMTAGAAAGCAACGCTTTGAAATAATTTCTACTCGCGATACAACAYACTGCATTACAATGYCCGTTTCATTAGCTCTAACGCCAGAAATGCTTAGTCTCTTCAAGGTCGCTTTCYTGTTTGCATTTTTGCTTGGTGATCCGTTTTGCGCCGCCCAAAAATTCAAAAGAAACAGAATGATGAGCGAGTCAAGTTCCGATAGTTCCGGCTTTCTTCCACGTAAAACAAAACTGAATGACCGTAATAACAGATTGACSACTGCAGACTTGATGTATTTCGAGGTAGGTAATGACGCAAAGATTCCGATAGAAAGAAGGCTTTCTGTGAAGTGACGCATTAATTTTGKAAAAAACTGTGGTAATGACGGCGCTTTTACTCTTATTGTTTTGCGACCGAATGAATTTTGTGTGACTGTAGTTACTGATATTCTTGTTCTTCCCAATTCCCMATTCCTTATTATTTTTAAATATATCATGCGTAAWAGGATTTCGAGCTGTCCAATGATTTCAATCTTTGTATGAGCATGAGCATGAGCATGAGCGTAGAGACGAATCCTCTCGTAACACCGACACTCCCCCCACCTACACTTTTTATGACGTATCCCCCAGCTTCTCTTRCTACTCTTGTTCCTAGTATCAGTACCACCAGTTCCTCAAGYGCCCCACCTACCGCAAAAAATAGTGTTTCTCCCACAGATGTTCCAACTCMAACGCAGCCTCCTTCTGAAAGCTATTACCCAAGTTCTATACCGAGTGATAGAAGTCCAACCTACGAGCCAACTGCATCATGGTGGCCAACCTTTAGCCCAACAAGTATCAGTACTACTCTTAGTAGYAGTCCTCCTCCTAGTGCCGGATCAACTGTACATCCCTCTGATAGCTCTTATCCCAGCCTTCATCCTAGCCTTGAACCGACTCTACCCCCCAACTCAGCTCCATTCCCTAGCCCAACTCTACCTCAAACAGTAGTTTCTGCCCTCTCTCCATCTCTACCTCCRACTATGATTCCGACGCGCAATCCAACCGTCCCCCCTGCTGCTGGAAACCCCACTCCGGCTCGTTGAGAAGTATATAATGAGATCCGACAACATTGCCGTTGCACTATCGGTCGTGCAGCTGTACTTTAAATGTAATGTCTACACCTACCGTAGATAAAAAGATTTTTCGCCTTTGAGAACCGGCGAAACAAAACTAATCTAATTGGACAAAAAGATCTAACTTGGACAAAAAGATCTAAACGAAACTAGTGTTTTTTGACAAGTTGTGACAGTGAAAAATAAATAACYATTAAATCAGTATCAGATAGTTTAAGTTTTTAGAATTAATGTTTATATCTATTGTTATCATTTATTAAGTTCATGCGCTCTCTAAGCTTGACAATCGTTCCAGAAATCGAGTTATGGATCGCTTTGTCACTTCGTTGACGATTTCATCTAACCGCTCTTTCTCTGAGGGATCCAAGTTATCAACAGCTTCTCTCAACTCCTTCTCCATCGATAGCTCCGATGCAGACGATCCTTGAGCCAGKGTCAGAGCGTTTGAAAGTGTATCTATGACAGTCTCTACTGCCTCCGGACTYAGCAGGTCGGTTTTGCCAACAACACCYGATCGTAGGCCGCTCAGCAAGATTTCAATTGATTTTRTGCTCAATACGCTCTCACCCCGAACAAAGTCTCCCATACCCTCTCCGAAAAATTCTTGCGCGGCATCCGCGAGCCCCAARGCAAACAGCTCATCCTTTTGGTTCAGTTTTGGTGCAACTGCATCCGTCAGCTGCTTAAGGGTTGTCACAGTAAATGATGGCGACCGCACCCCTTCTGCACCCGGAAGAAGCAGTGGCAGCGGGAGTTCYTCGAGCTTGGGGCTAGGCGGAAGGATATCTCCGAGGAACGGAATGGCGGGGGGACGCGGMGGAGTCAGTGCCACGATTGCCTCCTGGATCCCTTGCCGRAATATTTGTCGCGTCAATATATCCACGATCGAATCCACCTCGGGTTCTAGAAGRGTCCTCAAGCTTTCGGCATCCTCGGACATGATAAACTTCAGTCCTTGCTGGAAGTCGATCCCGTCTTCCGGCACGGCGTCGATGTCCACAAAAACGGCACCGTCTTGGGTGGCTACTGCTCCAGCAGCATTGTTCAGCAACGCCAAGAGTCTTGACAGTTTCAATCCTGATGTACCATCATCGTTATTTCCATAGAGAACTTCCTGTAGGGCCGATTGCACCGTGGAAGACTCACGGGTCAGTAACTTTCGCGCGATAAAGGGATAGGCCTCAAGGATGATTCCGTACTCGGGGTTTCCGGTTAGAGCTACACCCTCAAGGGTTACAATGGCTCGTCCCAGGATGGCAAAGTAGGGCGGGATTGAAAATGGGACATCGTTCAAGACAGTTAGAGCGTCCTGTGTCATGGCCTGGAATCCTCCAACCTGCGATTGCATGTTTCCGTCTTCCATATTGTAGAGTTTCTTCAATTCTTCCTCGTATTTCTTGGCTCCACCGCCCTTGACGTAAGGGCTCAGTGCCTTGTCCATCAGCGGAATGACCGCTGCACGATTGGTGTCTTCGGGGAGAATCTTGAGCTTGACGAAATCGTCGACCAGACTAGCRTAGTCCTTATTCGCCAGATGGATCACGGCGGAGATCATAAAGTCGCGATCTTCCTCGTTGATTGCTGCCATGAGACCGCAATCAATCAGGGCAAGCTCTTCCCCGGCCTCGGTCGGCTCGTCGAGTAATATGAGGTTCCCGGGATGGGGATCGGCGTGGAAGAATCCCACCTCGAAGAGCTGCGTTAGGAATGCTTCCTGCGCAAAGGGTGTGACCCGATTGATTTCTTCGTTGGAAGCGTCGCTCAGTTTCTTTCCTTCCACCCACTCACTGACGAGTATCCGCCTCGTACATAGCTCGTTGTATACCTTTGGCACCTTTACACCCTTGACCTTTTTCTCCATTAACAAGTCTCGGAGTTTTTGTTGGTTTCGTGCCTCGTTGTTGAAATCGAGTTCTGTATAAAATCCGATCGACCATTCGTTCAACAGGGCAACGTAATTGGTTCTGCGATTTCGTCAGTTTGATCATGATTTGGAATAGCGAAAACAATAAAATTAGAAAGYGCTGCTGTGGAACTTGCTAAAATATATCTAGTGCGGCATCCCCAAAAATCTCGACGGAACTATAGCGCGTAACGTACCTTTGCTGTGGAGCGAAACGCTCTACTAGGCCCTGGAAGACCTCGGCTGCCCTTCTTAGGACGTACAAATCCTTCGAGACGGTTCCCAGTACGCTCGGTCGCTGAACCTTGACGGCCACCTTGGTGTCATTTCCGTCGTTCAGGGTCGCCAGATAAACTTGTGCTAGGCTGGCCGCCGCCACGGGTTTTTCCGAGATGGACGTGAAGAATTGCCCCAGGGGACCCCCGAGTTCCTTCTCTATCTGTTCTACCGCAACCTTAGTGTCAAAGGGCTCGACACTGTCCTGGAGCTTGGTAAGCTCGTCCAGGGTCGACTGCGGCAGGACGTCCGGGCGGACGCTCATCATCTGGCCGGCCTTGATGAAGGTCGGCCCCAGGTCCTGCAGATCCAATCGGGCCTGTCGGCTCAGGGCGGGGATTTCCTTCTCCTCGATTTTTCCGTCCCGAATAAAAAGGGTGGTGAGCTTGGTCAGGAAAGGCACGGCCTTTCCAACGAAATATCCCCAACGCTTGTTCAGCGCGCCTTTTTCCTTGCTCCAATAGGCCTCGATGACGTCCTTATCGTAGACGAGGGGGAGGCCCTCCTCGTCGAGTTCCTGCTGGGTTTTGTCGAGTGCAATGTACGACTTGGTGACATCGGGTGCCTCGAGGGTCTTCATCGAGACGGCCGCGTTGACAGCGGCGGTGGCCATGGCTGCCGCYGATGCAACCCCGGAATTTGCGACGCGTTCCCCAAAGCCGACCGAGCTTTCTTTCWCGTCGYCGTCGGCGATRSTCGAAAAGTTGTTGATGTCCTCGTTCTTGTTAATATCCCCTAACCGAACATCACTGTCGTCGCTGGTTTCGTCCTCGGAAACCTTTTCGTCAACGGCCTTCTCGTCCATGGTCGAAGCCCATCTGGCGACGGTGGTTGCCGTAGGTAGGCCTGTGCCCGCCATAGTCTTTTGCGCAATAGCCAATGGCTTCCCTCCGGCATTCGGATGGTTTGTCACGAACGAGTCCGACGACTGGAGCACGGTTCCCAGAACCAACAACGTGGCTACCGATTGCTTCATTGTACTATCGCGAGTGTGTGTTTCTTCTRTCTTTTCTAAGTCGATTGCTTTGTGCTGTACAAGAAAAAGTAGTCCGCTCTTGCCTTTCTTCTTTTTGGGACGCTTTGTTCTGTTGAGAAAGTTTCCTGTTCACTTCCAAATATTTGGGTTATGATATTGCTGTGTTTAAAGTTCAATCCAACTGCAACTGAGGAACCGATGCCCTCCGAATACCAAAAAGCAAGAAGTGAATCACAGAATGCCCCTCATCGATAGAACAGAGTTGGTTGGGTCGAGTCAGACGGGACGGGAAGATTGCAACCGGAGAAAGAAACACATCGCTCGAAACTGTTCCGAAAAGATACCCCATTCATTCTTTTCTACTGGCAGCCAGGCAGGCAGCTAATGAACTCTGTAGTACGTAGTACTTGGTTTTACTAGTAGAGCTGCCATGAATGCGTCAAACCATTCACGCCAACCGAAACTCACTCGTGCTCGCGTACTGTATTCATGGAGAATGAAACACATGTGTACAACAAAAAACGTGCGATACCACGTCATCACGTCATCTCTTTGYGTTATGTGTTACGGTGGGGTTAGGGATAATGATCGAAATCGAAATTCGACATAGTACGAGTACGTACCGTACAGTACTCGTACCAAGTACCGTACTCGAACGAAGTATGGTAACTACTGCGAAATCTACGTATGCTCTTTAGTGTCGTATAACTASGTGTTTACAATAAAGAGTGAGGGGAATTCTTGTCGCAGGCCGACTGTTKTGTCTATAGTTCGGCTTTGGTAGGTTCATGGCGATTGGTATGCCATGTAGTTCATTGTTACGATGATGATGGTTGATGAGATGGAGGTRCGTTCCTTGTTGCTCATAACCTGCGAAATCTGCGTATGCTCTTTAGTGTCGTATAACTACGTGTTTACAATAAAGAGTGAGGGGAATTCTTGTCCACTCACTATCTACTCGTGATTGCTTATGATTTAGTSTGTTTTAGGCCTCACAACTACTACTGTATTGTCATCCTGTAAGTATCGTAMGAACAAATAGAAGTACAGGACGTACCGTACATTAGCATCTTTCAATTTCTTTCGGAAGCAGCTCAGATGTCAAATTGTATCTCTCTCAACTTTAGATAATCAATAATCATGCATCTTTTCTTCAAAGATCTATTCTTTTACTGTACTAGTGGTTCCAATAGATATTTGCTGTACTTACGGGCAGCTATACTACAAAAAAATCATACCTACTGGTATCGAAAGCGTCTCAGATCGATCCCCCTTTTTAGATAGTACTAGTGGCGTTCCGACAATCCGTWGGATTCTGTCCATCCCTGCGCTCTTCCCTTGTTCAATGGATGCGTTGGTGGAGGCTTTTTGTTCTGCGGCGGAGTCATACCTTGGGCTGCAAGCATCTGCATCTCGTGTGTTTGGTCGGCTTGGATGTGTTTTGTGTTGGGTTTRKATTTTGGTTTGGATTTCGGTTTGGATCTGGTCTGGATTGGCTTGGCTTGGAAATCGCGTTATTGCTTGACCTCCCGGAGGGCCCGGACCACGTCYTCCGTGGTGATCAGCAGCCCGTCCACGCCGCTGCCGTCCCTGCGGGCCCGRGACAGTGCCAGCGATCCGGCACACCGCACCAGTCCCTCGAGGTCGGCCCCCGAAAAGCCCCCGGTCCAGCGATCCGCGGCGAGATCCAGCACGGGGGGTCCCGCGCCGCTTCCCACCCTCCGGGAAAGGCGCTCCGACAAGAAGGACCGCATGCGCTCCCGCTTGCCGAGGGCTTGCCCCTTCGGAWTCCGCGGGTCGTCCTCGGTGCCGCTGCTGCTGCCTCGGCTCCTCCCTCCATCAATGGCGGAACAGAGGGGCTTGCTCAGTCTCCCCCTCGAGCGGAGTGGATCGAAGTAGATCTTCAGGATCTCCCTTCTACCCTCCCTGTCCGGCAGCGGGACCTCGATCTTGACCTCGAGCCGGCCCGGCCGAAGGAGGGCCTCGTCCAGGAGCTCCCTCCGGTTGGTGGTCCCGATCACCAGTATGTTGCCAAGGGCGTTGACCCCGTCCAGCTTGGCCAGGATCTGGTTCACGGCCGAGGCCCGTGCCACCTCTCCGCTGCCCGACGAGGAGGACCGCTGCCGGAAGACCGCGTCGATCTCGTCGATGACGACGACGTGGAGGCCGGATTTGGCCGGATCCCCCCCGCAGACGGCGAGCTCGGCCTCGGCGGCCTCGAAGAGCCTCCGGACGGAGGTCTCGGTTCCCCCGACCCACCGGTCCAGGAGCTCGGGGGCGGAGACGATCACGGGGGGCCGGTCGGTCAGCAGCCGGGAGATTTCCCGGGCCAGGGCCGTCTTGCCGCAGCCGGGCTTTCCGTACAGCAGCAATCCCCGGACCGGGGACAGGCCGAGCTCGAGCATCGTCTGGAGCTCGGAATTCGATGCCGTTCCCCCACCGGAGCCGCGGCTCCTGCCGTCGAGGACCCGCCGAACGATGGACTGGATCTCGTTCCGGAGGCCCCCGAGGACGGAAGAGAACCTGGTTTCGATCTCCTCCACGCTGGCGCAGCCATCGCCGTCCGGGGACGTCTCGTTGCGGGCGATCAATCCGTCTCCCGCATCGGTGGCGTTGCCGGCGTCCTCCGGAGGAAACCCAAAGAGCCACTGCGGATCGAASGAAGTGGCCTTCGAGGCCACCATTTCTTCGGTGGGCTGGAGCTCGAGGGGGGGCATCGGAGGGCCGTCTCCGGCGGRAAGCTGCAGCGAGTCCGCCCCCGGGTCCGGCGATTCCCTCGCGGACAGCAGGCCCAGCTTGAGGTCCTTGGGAAGGAGGGTGACCTCCAGGACCCCGCAGGGCCCCATGTCGATGGCCTCGTAGTTGCGCTCGGGGCCGCCGTACTGGAGCCAGCCCGCGGTCCTCGGGGAGGGCCCGGGGGGCACGATGGTGGTYCGCTCGCCCGCCCGGCGGGGGGGSCGCCGGCCCCCGTTGTTCCCCGCGGTGCCGAGGATCCGGTACCTCTTGCAGCCCCCGTAGAGGAGCTTGCCGTAGACCATCGCCCCGGGGGGCGTCTTGAGGTTGTCCCGGAGGGACTCTCCGGAGGGCAGGAGGAGGAGCCGGCAGCCGATGCGACCCAGAAAGTCGGAGCGGGTGGTGTCGGCGGTTTCCTCGTCGGCCTGGGACCGGCCCGCCGCCCGGTCCATTCGGTCGTAGTCGTCTTGCGTCAGCGCGTTGTCGACGGCGGTCCGGAACTCCTCGGAGAGCTCCACTACCATTGGCGCGGGGGTGGCCCTCATCCATTTCAGCCAGCGGAGGGTCTCGTCCCGCGAATTCCCGGTGGTGGTGGTGGGCATTGCCGCGTCGTTGCCTTCGCCGCCGTCGGTTCCCGCACCACCGTCGCCGGTGCTGCCCTCGGCAAAGACCATTCGGTCGACGCACTGCTTCAGCCGAAAGGAGGATTTTTCTTCGATCCACGACGTCCAGCCCGTGGAAGATCCGTCCAGTCCCGAGGACCGTTTGACGTCGCTCGCAATGAGGCAYGCCGCAACGTTCCCGGCCAGGACGTCCCAGGCGGAAGCAGGCGGCACCGGAACGTCCGGTGGTTCCGATGGTTCTTGCGACTTGGTGCCGGGCCGTTGCTCCGTGCTGTTTTCGCTGTCGCTATCATTGCTGTTGTTTTCGGTGYCGCTGGCTGGTTCTTCCCGTGTTGGRCTTTTGGTTGCGTCGCGGTCTGCTTCGATGGAAACGATTTCTTCCGTGGGAGCCGCTGCCAGCGTGACGGTTCTTGCTGTTGCTGCTTGTTGATATTGGYGTTGGTATCGGTATCGGTATTGGTGGGTGGTGGCTCCRAACGGGAACAAATCYGGAGAACCACGAGGGCGGGACCTCTTTCTTCCGGCCACCGCCATCGCCACCGACGGGTTGTGGGTTCCCGTCCATGCCCTACCTTGCTGSAGCAACAAGAACCCGATCAAGAAGAGAACAATGGACCCCCGGATTGCCGTGTACCCCGGCTGCGGATGCAGCTTCGGTGGTGGAAATTCGAGCGGCATCCTGGTGTCGTGTGGTGGTTGGTTTTGTGTTTTCCTGGCCTCTTGCGTTGTGTTGCGTTGTGTTGTGTTGTATAGTGTTCGCTCCGTTTGCACGTTGGTACGGTATTTCAAATGGACCCTGCCGTCTTTTCTCTTTCCAATTCTTATCTTCCAAACAATCAGATGAGAGAGCAGATTTCCCATTTCCAAATTCCAATCCAAAATGCGAGCCTACCGTACAGTATCGTATCTACGTACGTACGTCGAAATGTTGAATCGATTGAATCGATCGGTGCATTGTGCCTTTTGCCTTTTTTATCCTGAGCATTCGTGCTCGTACGGTACGTACGAGTACACGTACAATACGTAGCGTATGTACGGTAGGGACTAGGGACATCTCCAATCTCCAACCGATACTTACGGTACCTACATTTAGTACGATGTACAAATCTAAGAAAACCTAGCAYAGTAGCAAGTAGCGAGTCCCGAGTTCTACCAGCCGGCGTGCGTGTGGGATAACTCAACTCGTGTTTTTTAAATTGAGTCGTTCGTGTTCTTCACGAAAAATTTGAAATTTGTTGTCTGAATTTCGAAGCGGGAAGTGTACGGTAGAATGGTAATTTGTTTTACGTACGGAGTACGGTACATCATGGGTGCCGTCGTCGTGGAGAGAAACTTGTTGCACTTCGAACCGTTCGAATCAAAGTACAGTACAGTATCGTACAGAACGGTAAATTGTGGTTTGAGAGCATGTGGTCCTTCGTACGGTACAATTGCGTACGATGGACAGCATGTCCCGTCACGTCGTTTCACGGAACGACTACGAGTAGTGTTGGCAGTAGTCTTTGTGACATAAAGAACTAAACGTCGATGCCCTTTCGAATCTGTTACTTCGTACAAGGGATGATGTTCCAGACGATACCAGTACTGTAGCAAACAACTGACAACAACACGGTGCACTAATCACTTCCGGTAATCACTCTCATCTAACTTTGCGAGGTAGACGGCAAGCAAGCCTCGTTTCGAATCGAATCGGATTGTACTGGACTGGACTGGATTGGATTGAAAACATTGAATAGTATAGGATTGAACTGGATTGAACTGAACTGGATTGGATCGGATAGGAGCGAACGCATCTGAAGCGGGAATCCTTGCATCGCACGAACCACGAAGGAAAAGGAATTGCCCAAAACCCGAAGCAGTGGCAATGGACGGCCCGAAGCCACCTCCAACGGGCGCCAATCCCCCCGTCGGAGACCCCGGCGGTGCTTCCGGCAAGCCGCCGGCAACAGCAACGGATGCCGCACTGTTCACGACGTCCAAAACGACCAAGGCAAGCGCGTCACCGAGGGCGGCGGCGGGGGCGTCTCCCCCGCGGACCCTGCGGGAAACCGTTCACACCAGTGTCCTCGGGAGAGACGCCGGGGACTCGGAGCGCATCCCCAGCGGTGCGGGTGGTTCCTCGAAGCAAGGGAGGTCTTCCCGGGCGGGCGGGAGCGGACCCTACCAGCCGATCGCGTCTCCCGGGGAACCGGCCGCGAGCCAGGCCGAGCACGGGTGGTGGGGAACCCGCCTGTTCGGGGGGGCCAACGGCCGGGAGGACCGCGGCGGAAGCAAGGGTGACGCGGAGGGGAGCAACGGAAGCAGCCACGCCCGCAAGCAGAGGAGGAGCGGAAAGGCCCGCTACAGCGGGATCGAKCAGGAGGTCTCCCGGTACGATCCCCCGCCGCAGCTCCCGGCCCCCACGGACGCCACGGTGGCTTCGACCTCGGCCTCCACGGCCACCTCCACYGCCACCCGGGAAGACCGCGTCCGGGAGGAYTGTTCCTATTTCTACCGGGGAATGGAGGAGCACCAGCCGCAAGCGCATCCCGCCGATCCACACCGCACGGCTCCCTTCCACAAGACAAAGACGCACCGGGGATCCGGCCGGACCGCCGCCGCCGCCAATTCCCTGCTGCGGCGCATGTCGGTCCGGGCCCGCCTGTCCGGAAGCGTCGACGGGGCCCTCTTCATGAGCAAGTACGAACGGCTCAACCAGGTGATCGACTCGCCCCGCCACAAGCACCGGAGGGCCAGGGGCTCACGCCACGAGCGGGGCCAGCCCTACACCGGAAACGACAACACCCAGGGGCACAACCACGACCTCTTCCTCGACGAGGAGACGGTCGAGGACGAGGTGGGGGGGAACGCCGACTCGWCCTCCTCCTACCGGGAGCACATTCCCTCCCCGACCAACAACGTCGTCATGGACCCGACCCTCTTCCGGGCAAACCGGTCCGGCCAGCGGGTCCAGGTCCGGTCCAGCATGTTCTTCGAGCAGGACGGGAGGATGCTCATGCGGCTCCCCCGGGACCAGGTCCGGCTGGTGATGGACTACAACCTCGAGCCGGGGATCCTCTCGGTCGAGCAGTGGAGGAGCAAGGAGGAGGCGGACCGGACCATCGAGCGAATGGCGGTTTCGGCCGACGCCGCAACACCCCGGACGAAGGGCGGCCCCAACCATGGCTCGCAAACCGAGCGGYGGCGGCGAGACCGCGAAAAGCGGCGCCTGCGGCGAGAAAAGGAACGGGAACGACGCTTGCGCAGRAGGCAAAAACGAAAGGAAAAGAAACAGAAAAAGAAGCTGCTGCGGGAGAAAGCAGCGGCAGCAACAGCAAAGAACGACACGGACGGATCGGCAACGGARGACCGTGACGCCAGCGGTCACGATCCGGGGGATTCGTCGTCCTCGTCGTCCTCGTCCTGGTCCTCCAGCGACTCGGACGCAAGCAGCAGCTGCGACACGTACCTGGACTACGACCTGGAGGAGGGACGCCCCGGCCTCGCCGAGCTCCCCGAGCTCAAGTACGTCATCACGGTYCCCGACGACCTCTACCGCCGGATGGTGGGGGAAATGAGCGCCAAGATCTTTCCCCCCGCCTGGGGATTCTTCAAGTGCTGCCACCAGGAATCGGAGMGGGCCGACATCAAGCTTGCCCTGGTGATCCTGGCGGTCGTCATGGCCCTGCTCTTTGTCGGGTCCCTCGAGTGGCGGACGACCTAGGGGTTGGCCTCGGGTCCGGGGCTTGCGCCGTGTCTTGGTAGGGCCGGGCAAAGCACAGCGCCGCGTAGCGTAGCCAAGCGCAGATGCGTGGCAGAAAATAGCGCCAAAGAAAAAAGAAATCATCCTTTTTAACTCGTACTATAGGTTACTACAGTATTGTATTCTAGTAGGAAGCATCGTGGTATTCGAAAACAACAACGAATACGACCACCGCTGCATCACGTATTTCGACTCTACTGATCCCGTACGACTACAAACACCAATAGAAAACTAACGACACACCCAAGAATGGCAACAATTGCTTGTTTGAATTAAAGGATGTTGCTATGAAAATTAGATACTCCAATGAGCACGGCAAGCCATGATTTGCTCCGAATCGCATCGAATCGCATCAAATCGCATCAAATCACATCGCAAACCGATTCCGTCCAACCCAATCCGATCGCGACCACGCGTGCTATCTGAGAAACAAAACACTACGAGATGCGGTTTGTATCCCCGGTCACWGGATGGGGCATCTAGCACAGAGCAACGAGGCACAGCGGTTTGGTATGGTTCTGGCGGMTGTGTTGGTGGGGCACCGTACCACGCCCAAGGGAAGCAAAGCGAGTCGGAATTCTTCCGGAAACACCCCCGGCCAACATTCGACCGTGAATAGATGGTTCGCTGGATGGACGGAAGAGTGGAGATATACTCTCCCTTGCTTAGATTTCGGGTTGTCTCTACAGAAACTTCTCGATCAARTCAACAAATCGAATCGTCGAAGTACAGCGGGGTTGTTTGGTTCGATCAAACCTCGAGAGCGCCTCGGCGGTGTCGTTCGTTGTATTGGTCCCGGACTCCCCTTCCGTTTTCCTCTGCGCTATCGTCGTGGTCGTTGTCATGCTCATGCTCATGCTCATGCTCATGCTCATGCTCATGCTCATTCCCATTCCCATTCCCATGCCCATGCCCATGCCCATGCCCATGCCCATGCCCATGCCCATGCCCATGCCCATGCCCATGCCCATGCCCATGCCCATGCTCGTCACCACGCCGTGCGTTGACGTCGCGTTCTGGTGCGTCGCCTGCGCCTAGTGGCTTTAYGGCACGCCTCCGTTTCCGCATGTTCCATACGATTGCGAGACGGACCAAGCAGTCCACGAAAAGGACAGCCACCAAGATCACGATCCCGATTAGAATCAATACGTCCATGGTATTTGGTGTTGCGCTGCGCTGCTACTTGCACTGGATTGTAAGTCAATCGACACCGATGTTATGCGCAATGCTGCTGTGAACAGCTTGCTTTCTCCCGCGAGAATGCACAGGATCAGGATGCCGTGCGTATTATATTGCGATTCGCTGCCGTCTCATAACTCTACCGTGCGTCAGGGAAACACTCCGGTAACGGTAGGTTACCCAGTAGGTTACCGACTTCCTTTGGACCAAGCCACCGCCGATGACAGAAGAGGTTCACATGGGACATTTCTTGGAATTGCCCCCTGAAGAGTTAGGTTGTGYCGACGATAAATAGCTATGATTAGTTGGCATACGGCAGTTTGAGGTAGGCAGGGGGGATACGCCTACCAGTGCCAAATTTGGCGGGGGGATATTTCGGATTTTCAGGTTTATGTCAGTTAGTACAGATACCAGAATCACGAGTAGCTAGTGAATAACCTCACTCTTTATTGTAGACCACGTATATGTACACTAAGGAGCCTATCAACATTTCACAGGAGCGAGGCTGCAAAATTTTAACGCGATGTGGCAGACGACACGGCAAGACGTCGAACGAATTAGTCGAAAAGGTCAAGAACTCAAGGTTTACACAGGTCCTTGAACGCGTAATGAGACTTTTTTTTCGCAATCAATCTCAACTTTCAATGTTCTGTTTTAAAGCTTAAAATACGAAATGTCACTATTTTTAACATGTGTCATTTCTGTTCTCTTTTATAGGTACATTACTGCAAAAACGGGACTGGGTCACCATTGAGAGAAACAAATATCGTACCGGCAGGTACCGTAAGTACTATGCCTGAGCAGGCTACGTGCCTCTACCTATGTTTCGAAGACGCTTGAATGGGAACATTGTTTGACGAGACCTATAAGCGCTGAATTGCTTACGTACGTAGACACGTACCGGCTCAAAAACGAACAGTCCATTTA
>CAACVS010000185.1:0-16888 GCA_900660405.1 Pseudo-nitzschia multistriata | reverse complement strand
AACAGTGTTTTCATCGAAAACTATTAATCTAAAAACCAAACTTTTGCCGCTTGCTCATTTGTAAGATTTCCGCATCGCTAATTCCACCAAGGTCCCCAATACCTCCTATTCCGCCGATAGCAGCACCAAGCGAAATACCATTCCCATTGGTGTTTCTAGAATCTTCTCCGATATTACCACCGAGACCGTTGTTGCTACTAAACGCGTCAGTATTTCCTATCGACGAAAGAAGCCGCTTGGGTTCGATGTCGCCAGATGCATTAGAATGTTGCAACATGAGTTGCCGGATCCGAAGGTTATCGGGCACATCGGAATATTGTGCATTTAAGTTAATTCCGTTAATGCTCATACCGGATGAAACTCCCATACCTCCAGCAGACCCACCACCCATCCTACCATTGAGTGCCATGTTGAATCCTCCCATTCCAACACCTCCTCCAACTCCGAGGCGTTCAATTGCTTGTTGTTGGCGCATCATCTTTTGCATCTCAAGCGCGTTCACCTTGCGCCTCGCTAATAAGTCTGCATCGGACAATTTGGTGAGTTTTGTCGCCGAGGCTGAGATTCTAGAAGATTGGAACAAATCTCCATCCAAGCCTCCTCCATGGCCGCCCATCATATCCTGACGCATAGACATGGGAATTCCCCCTCCAAGAGCTGCAGCTCCAAAAAGGGCGGACGACGATGAGGCTGAGCCGCTTGCCCTCAATCGCTTCATTTCGTTAATTTTTACAATTTGACCAATTATTTCTCGAAAGTGACGGTTCTGAAACTTGATGGCGTCATTCGAAAGCCACAGGCGTGCTCGTTCCGCTTCCAAGTTCTTAATTTGGGATCGCTCTCGTTCTCTTGTCCGTTGTGAATTGATGCGGTTGCGGGCCTTTTTGACTTCTTCCCACTCGAGAGATTTGGATGAGGAGGTTGCGGTAGTATTGGATGAATTCATTTTGGTGGTGCCTTTGATTTCCTGAGACACCTTGGCTTTTGTAGTCTTCACTTCAGTAGCGTCGACTGACGAATGTTCAGATCCAGATTCTGTTTGCAACATTTCTGTCTTGTAAAAAGCAGAGATTCAATATGGTTAGTTTTTCGTGTGTTGATTCGAACTTTTTTGTGCTGTTTTGGTCTCAAAAAAAAATTGTTGTACCGGCAGAAAAATGAGGTAAATGTACAACGATGAGAGAACTGCAAAGAACCTCTAGTTCTCTAGAGACAAAAAATTGTGATGAGATCAGAGACCCACATCATATGACGGTGTGGGGACTAGATCCGCTCGTGAGGGGGGGGTAAAAAATGTACCACGTTTTCTATGGTAATCTTATATGTAAGTCAAATCAACTCCAATCCAAAACACTGGTTTCAAAACCTTAATAAAAAATCATACGTAGAGATTCCTAAGTAAAGCTGGAAGGCAAGAACCTTTAACAACTTATTTCAAATGTATTTCATACGGTTTTACTATTTAACTCTCTCGTCTCCTAAGACCTTAAAAAAAGGATTTTTGAAACAAGCAGAGATGGTGGACATTATATAGACATTCGGTCTTTCACGAAATCGCGGATGACTAATGTAGAAAAAATTGTATTTAAACCTCAACTTCCAATCAAAAAAGAGAAGACAAATCGTATACCACTTCGGAAGGCAAAGAGGCTATAGTGATATTTGGTGCTTTGAATGACATTTGATCGTACGAACTTATCAATCCACACAAATACGATAGTGTTTGGATTACGGCTTACGGCTTCGTACGAGAATTTAACGTCCCCGTACTTCTATGTACCGTACCCTACTCTTCTACGACAACACTCATTCTTTCTTCGTTTCCAATGAGGCTTCACAGTCCCGTACGAGTACAGTACAAAGTAATTTCGAGCAAGCATAATCTACCCTGCCGTAGCTCACTCATATTAATTAACTTTGGAAATCAGAGGATGAGGAACAACTACGTACATACTGTATCGTTTAATTTGTTAACAAAACCTGTGTGTCATTTTATCACTAGTTGAAGAGTCCATTTTTTCTTACTATTGGTCAAGTATTGGCTCGGTGAACTGGACTACTATCTTTTGTGCACGTTAGCCAGTAACCTTAATGAATTCTCACAGGGACGATCATCATTGAAGATTTTACCACGTACCATTCTTACTAGACCCGTTACGGGAATGGAACCAGTAGGCGCTGCTTAACACACAAAATGAAGCGTTTGAATTAGTCCTGTGAACTGAATATAAAACTTGATACTTAAGAGGGGGCTGGGAGAATTTAAAAAGAAATTCTGGTAGCGCGGCTTATATTTTGGTAGCGTTTGTGGTAGCAATCTGGTAGCATTGATGGTAGCAATCTGGTAACAATCTGGTAGCAAAATGGTAGCAAAATGGTAGCAAGATGGTAGCAATTCTAGTCAAAATCTGGTAACCAGAAAAAATACCAGATTGTTACCATGTTGTTACCATAAATCCTACCAGATTCTGGTAACTGTTCTGGTAACCGTTGTGGTAAATACTTAGTTCACATAAAAGTGAAGCATAAATACAGCGATTTTTTGCTCTGGGACTACTTTTTTAAACAGTTTTTACGGTACAATACCGGTAGGAGGACTGCTTTCCAGGATTGGCTCATAGCAGCAGCAGCAACAACAAGCAATACAGTAACATGAGCAACATCAAGCATGTTATAAGAAGACACAGCAATCGAGGCGGGGGGCTTCGATGCCTCATAATTCAGCATGGCAAGAGCAGGATCATCGTGTTCAAAGAAAGGGAAGCGTCAGGAAGAGCAAACGCGTAATCCAGAACCAATATACCGTCGATTAGAGCTATCGAAGAAGATAGCTTGCTACAACTACTGGCTCCATTTGAATACAGCCGGAGCAGAAGGCTGGGACCCTGAGAACAAGCCTTCTTCTGTTTACAACTACAGAAGCTCAGCTTACATTCAACAGCACATCAAAGTATCAAGTTGGCCCAAGATTGGGAAGGTACGTTGTTCGGAGTTGGGAAGGAGGGAACCATCTCATTGTTGCTCACGCGTTTGCTTATTCTTACGACGACTACTAGAGTATGGCAACACTTGCCCAAGATCTACAGAATCGAGGAATCCGTCTTATTGATCCATACAAACAAGTAGAAGAAAAGCTTGCAGCAATTGCCAGAGCCAAGAAGGAGGAAGCAGAAGTGGAATCCGAAGAAGAATATTCCTCGGAATCAGACGACGACGAAGCACCATCCCCCACAGCAACACCATCCCCCACCACCATGCCACGCCGAAAGAAGAGCAGCCGACAAACAACAGATGACGAGGAGATGCTTTCAGAGCTTGCTGGAAGCATGTCTATCTCCAACAAGAAGAGTAAATGTGCTGATAAGATTGATCTTCAGTGGGTTTCTGGATCTCTCATGTATCCAGCTCTTTCCGGAAGATGGACAACCTTCGACCATACTACTGATAATATGGTTCACTATTCCTTGGTGAGACTGCTCACACATACTGGAGCAACCAAATCAGACTACGTCCTTCAATGGATTGATGAATATACCTTTCAGGTCAGATGCAAGTGGCCTGCGTTCATGAGGCAGTGCATGACACAGGTTGATTTAGATATGACAACTAATGACAAGGGACAATCCTATCCAACGTTTCCAAGGGATCATGCACTGTGGACTAGCATGGGAATCGAAGCAATGGAACTCAAGGAACCTGATGGATGCATCTGGTCTGAGGGGAACCTCAAGTTCCAGAAGAGGATGGATACATCTGTTTATGTTGCGGAAGTTCTTGTTGCCTCAGTTGAAGTAGAGGGGGGACACAAAGGTGATGCAATGGTCCTTCAAATCATATTCAAGGAAAAACAGGAGAATCGCAAACCAGCTCCTTTCCAGTCTCCTATCAGCAGTAAGAGAGGAGGTATCAGCAAGATGAGTAAGTCTCCCCCTGCTAGTCGCACGCGTCCTAGATCACCTCCACCACCAGCCCCAGCAGCAGCAGCAGCTAGACGAGGGGGGGGACAGGATGAGGATGATTACGAGAACCAGAGGAAGAAGAAGAAGCCTAAAACAACAACTAGTTCAACTAACGAGACTCCTTTGCTGTTACCTTTACCACCTTCTCCTTCTCCCACTAAGTCTGATGGTGTTGATACCACCAACCTCACACAACAAATGGAGGAGACGTGCTCCTCTTTCCACTCTTTTGATACCTCCATTGCTTCCTCTGGAATTGACCCAATTAGTGCATTCCACGATGCCAAGTCACACCTAGATGATATGGAGAAGTTCCTCAAAGAACAGTAGATCATTCAATAGATCAAAGAACAGTACTAGCGTTATTTCCGTGGCGCAAAAATAAAGCATTAGTAGTACTAAGCATGCTTAAATGATCAATCATTCTCTCTAGCAAGACTGGATGCCACGCGTAGTTGCTGTAATGTACTAGAGCAATCCCCCAAAGACCAGATTCAAAGCTGGCATGCTTGCTCTGGGGCTAGCGTTTCAAGCAGCAGCAGCAGGAGACTCCTTTTCAAGCAGCAGGAGACTCAGTCGTAGTAGTAGTAGTAGCACTATGGCGGAGGTCAAGAGTTACTAAAATGAGCAAACTGGCAAGGCTCCCCCCTTGTAAAAGGAATTTCTACAGGAAATTGCTGTACAGCTTGTACTAGGAAAGTTGAATTTGATCCATTTTGCTCTCCAGTTTGCTCCACTGCTGCCGGTTCAACTAGTACGTACTACTAGTACTACTACTACTAGCGCTCGTTTGAAGCTGGTCTACAGCATGCTGCCACATGGAATCCTAGAACAGCTCTGGTTGCAGAAGGAAGAGAATACTACTAGTACTACTAGTGTTCGAATGGTAACTGCATGTATCTGCTCGGTGCTACAGAGAACCTGTGCTATGTTGTTACTCCAAGGAGCTACTAAAAATAATTCACATCATACTCCAGCCCATCAGAAAATACTCTTGCTCCCGACTGAAACTTGAGCTGTGTAATAACAGCAACAGCATTAAAACACTGTCCATGCCTCCTCATCATTGTATCTCGGTTTGGCTTCATGTGTCTAAAATGAGTAGTGAGGACGTTGTATTGTTTCAATCTACCATTAACAGCTTCCTGCTGCGCCCGAGCATTTGATTTCATCTTCCTTTGCTTACTAGTCAACCCCATTCCAGGAAGCTTGAATCTAGGATCTTTGGTGTATCCACTATCAACTTCTACAGCTTCATCGCTGTGTATAAGCGTTCCTAATCCCTCAATGAATATTGTTGCATCATTTGTACTTCCAAGGAAAGGACCATTCACCCAAACAATCCAACCAGTCTTCAAGCAAACGCCTACTTCATACTTGAGAGCTGGCCCATTAAACTTATGGGAGTACATTGTTTTTGTCCAAGGAGAAGGCTCAAAGACAGGACAGTCTGTTCCATCGACGCTTATGAAACAGTTTGTTTTGACGTCTTGTCCGGAAGAATATCCACCAAATCTGTTGTCAAGACTAATCAAATCATCCTTTAGTTCTGCAATCCTTGCCACAAAGTACCAAGCCCACTCTGAAAAGACCTTCGGGGAAGGCCATCCGACTATGGCACAGTGGATTTCAACAGTTGAATAGATCTTTAGGTGAACAAGGGCCCACAGCAAATGCTTTGGTTTCCCACCAGTTGCAATACCACCACGAGCTGCTATCCTATTCCAGATTTCTGCCACTATTTCACTTGAAGCTCCAAAGAAAGATGAGAATCTCTTATCCTTTGTCTTTGAATTCCATCTCCTCTTTTCAGGCCACCGAAGAATGTCTTTTGCTACTAATTCTATGCTGTCTTTGGAAAGTTCCTCCATGGTGTACTGACGTCGGAAGAAGCAGTCGTCGTAAAATAAGAATCGCTACTGTAACACACTAAAACAGTACTTCTACTGGGTCCTTTTCTACAGTTCAAGGCTTGTTCAATCGACAATGGAAGAGATCTATCGACTGATACAAAGATCATTAAGAAAGAGTGAGTGGAAGTGCTTCAAACAGCTATTCCCATGGTCGGTTGCTTTGAACCGGGGAGTTTTTCTTTAGAATGAAAGAACAGTTTAGTTCACTGGAATCAGCACGCTAGATCAGCGTGCTGGAGGCAGGTAAAGGTCACGACAGTAGGACACGGTACATTTTTGAACGCTGAATCAAAACCCTTCTATTTTGACCAAAATCTCAAGGCAAGTACCTTGATCCACGATTTTCTACAGGATTTTCTACACAGCTTTGTACTAGGATCCATCCAAATAGATCAATTTTGCTCCTCGCTGAGCAGCTGGATCAGCAGCTGCAGTTTTAGCGTTGACCAGTGTAGGCCCCAGTAGCAGCTTGGCTGGCTGGCTTTGATATCGTCAATCCTGGATAGTATTTAAATATGCGTTGCAGTCCCGGGAACCTCCAAGAAACTATTGCTACCAGATTGCTACCAGATTGCTACCAGAATTGCTACCAGAATTGCTACCATCTTGCGACTAAAATTGCTACCATCTGGTAGCAATCTGGTAGCAAAATGGTAGCAAAATGGTAGCAATTGTAGTAGAAATCTGGTAGCTACCATTTTACCATAAATATTTTCTGTAATAATTAGATTCTCTTAGCCCCCTCCCCAAAGTTTCAGTCCTCGTAAACAATATTGGTCGTGAATGAATGCTGTGTTTAGAGCGCCAGCAAGTTACAATTTATTTGCCAGAGTATTGCCTTGGTAGCGTGCCCGGCGTGGTAAAATAGTCAATGATGATTGTCCCAGAACTGGACTTACCGAAGAAACAAGAATAAACTTGTTTTTTAGAAACTATCTGCGTTAGCGAGCTGATCAAAATTTTACATTATTCGCGAACACTTGCAACGCAAAAATAATATGACCTCATACCTGTAACGTACCGGTAGAAGACATGAACGGCACGAGGAAATGTGTTACTACTTCGTAAATGGGAAAAAAGTGGGCACCCCCAAACCAAACCATACAATTGCACCAGAATGTATTGTTCTTGGAGGATCAACTGGTGGTTACTTCTTTGTACTTCCTCCAGCTCACTATGCGTGTCGAGTTTGCACCTTTATTACTAGTACTGAAATAAGCTCAATATTAGTAGTATGGCAATTTCAATGGTTCTTTTTGTTTTTGCCACTACTAGTAGTACTATGGCATAGTAGTATTTCTTGGACCTCATTTGTTGTTCATACTAGTAGTAGTACTACTACTACATCACACAAACTGGGGATAGTAGTATACCTACTAAACAAAATCCCTTTTGTGTTTTTTATGCTCCAATACAAATTTCAAGGCCCTTTTCCCTAGAACATGTTCTCACACCACCCTAGTACTACGTTTCTCAGCATCAATTTCACACTCTTTTCCGGGGTTTATGATACTGTTTTTTATTGCCATCAGTTTTTTCTCCTTGCAACACCTAGAATAACATTGTACCGATATGCTTCTTATAATTGCTCAAAGTATCAAAGCCATCAATCTATTGGATTCCCTTGTGCCATTGCCAAGAACATCTTTTCACCGACAAAGAAAGTATGCTGACGTTATCAATTCTGCTCAAATGTTTTCCTTTTCTTTTTCTTAGTATATGTGCAGTTTGTTTTGGTGATACTGTGCCTAGTATCTGTCTCACAAATTACTCAAACTCTGGTGCGTTTTTTGGCTGTATTTTTAAAATGAA
Source organism: Pseudo-nitzschia multistriata (assembly GCA_900660405.1). Classification (NCBI taxonomy): domain Eukaryota; phylum Bacillariophyta; class Bacillariophyceae; order Bacillariales; family Bacillariaceae; genus Pseudo-nitzschia; species Pseudo-nitzschia multistriata. The sequence continues at coordinate 9,204 of CAACVS010000185.1, read as the reverse complement.
TGACAAACCGTCTTACCTTTCTGTTATGAAAGATTTTCCCATGAAAGTAGGCAGAACAACTACACAATTTTTTTGTGGTCAACATGTATCAAGGAAGGAAAGAAAGGGATAGACCAAATGATTGCATGCAGTGCTTAGTTTCTTACCCTTGTAGTTTTTTTAAGCCAGTGTCTGTGCCTTATGTTGGCACACAGTTACTGCCCTATTGATGGTTCCCATCCAACAACTGACAGACATTACTACTAGGCATTCAGGTGGATTCTCCCCATGGGTACTTTCTGCTTTCTTTTGCCTGTTTTTTTGCTATGTCTTCTAAGACATCATCCTTCACTGGAAATTTTGTGTGCTTGTTGAACAAATGTTCCTTACATAGTTAGTCAGTGTTTGTTTTAACAAAGTCTCTACATGACCCAGTCTCATGTGACTAGCAACTACTATACTCTCCTCCTGTTCTTTGTTCTGTCCGACTACTTGCAACAAAGACATGTCTGTTGATATGCTGTAGAAGAAATTACTAGAAACAATTTTCTGCAAATCCCATGTCAAATTGGTGCTCAATGGTAACAGTTTTTCTTTTGTTAGTTGATACTTCTGGCTATTCATTGACATACCACCACACACACTTGCTCCTCCTATATCGGAACCTCAGTTTACCTGAGTCACTTACATGAAAATGATAATGTATGTAGTAACCCAATGCTTCCGTCATAATAATAGTTTAAAGGCATCTAGATCAAATTAATGTGAAAACCATACTGTACGACAGATATTTTTTGTGTTCATAAGGGTGATGACATGTGTGAAATGGGCACACACTCTTACCTGCCACTCCTTTTTCCATTCTACTAGCGCACCACTTTTTTCTATGTGTCTCCCTCCTCTTTCCTGTGAGTTTTAGCAGTAGGTTTTGAACAACATGCAAAATTTAGTACGAATGCAATTCTACTTCCTCCACACTAAATATTGTTTACAATATACAGAGTAAGCTTATTCACGACTAGTATATAATAGTGATTTAGTCTACTAACAGTTGGGTGGCTACATCAAATATTCAATGTATGAACATGCTTTTCCCACTTTTCAACCTATTTTGGTGAACAAAAGTTCCCTTCACTGATAACAATCTATTTTGTTGAACAAAAGTTCCCTGCACTGGTAGACAACTTTTGTGTCACATTGTTATAAGAATTTGTTACCTCACTCCCTTTTTGGTGACTATTGCATCCATACAGTCAGCAAGGAGATTCTTTGATGTTCCAAGAAACACATCGCCTAAGGTTTTGGCAGCTCTTTTTGCACAGCCTGATTGGTTCATATGAAGTCTCTCCCCTGGAGAAGCAAGGTGAATGTTATGCAAATTCACACCAAAGTCAAGCTTGTGAAGGGCATTCCCACATTGGATGCTATGATTAGAGATGTTTTGACAATGTTGTCTGAGGGATACTCCTTCTGGAACAGTTGACAACATGAAATCAGAAGGAAGCCACACCCATAAGGGGAACAAATATGCTGTGCACTTTCCTTCTGGAGTTTTCTTCAACCTCTTGTGCTGGGAACATTTGTCTGTCTCTTGATTGGTATAATTATCTGGCATGTCTATGCTGCATTCATTCCCTGCAGAGGCTTCCATTGCCTCCAACTCTTCTGACACAGAGGCATTCAGCATGCTAACATTTGCGTTGATTCCAAGGGAGCGGGGATAGCTGCAACAATGTCTGCATATCATTAATGGTCACAGAGCCTGTCATGCTATTTGGTGTCACCAATGAAAAATGCTACAGCAAACTTCATTTTGACATTGAAAAGCTTCCCATTCCACAGACAATTGTTCCATTCAATAGCATGGGAGGACTTGCACACTTCTTTGAAAGAGGTGAGAGTGGCTTGTAAATCATCATGGAGTTATTGACATTGTCTACTGAGGGGTTATTTTTTCCTGAGGATGGAAATATTTTGTCTCCCAAGCATCAGATCTGGTAGAACATGTATCATGTTAAGAGGGCATAGGGTTGTGCTTCCACGTCTATCAATAGCAATACCATCCATATAAAATATAATTGGAACTAGCATCTTGTAGTTATTTAGGACACACTTATCCTTCCATGTTTCTAACCACCACTGCCTGTGATGGAGTTTGCAAATAAGAGTGTCTTTTGTGAGTTCAGGGCCACAGCGGGGAGAGGTAGGGCTTCTTTGGTTGGGGAAGGAAAGATTCTCATCCTTCCTCAAAGACACATTAGTAGGAAGAGAATGCAATGCACATTGGAACAACATAACATATATTTATTTGTGACCAATGGTGTTGCTGGACTGCCAATTGATAATATGTGATTTGAAATGATCACCATGTAGTTTGGGAGCTATTTTGGAACCTTCCTCCAAAACCTTTTGCTGGGTTTGTATTAGATAATTTCCAGTGCTCTTGGTGAATCCAGGTAAACTCTGGGATTCAATTGCCCATTTGTAAAGCTCCCTCTCAGCAACTAATGGTACATTGGTGTGGTTTCTCATGATCCTACATTAGTTTATTTTCACTTTTGTTGGAGCAGAAACAAACCTGGTTACAGACAGGGTCATTATTGTGTTCGCTATGTCATGGGTACATTTGACAGTGTCAAATGTGGGCATGTCATAGTCAAGATCAGAATTGGCGGTAGTAGTAGTACTACTACTAGTAGTATTCAAATTCATACTAGTACTAGTAGTGGTAGGAGTGATGGCATTGATAGGACACCACTTACTGTGCCAACAATCATCTGCACCACCAGCACCAGCATTGATATCATGGTGCGTCCACCAATTGTTTCTTATACTCCCACACCAACACCAACACCAACACCAACACCAACACCAACACCAACACCAACACCAAGAACACCAACACCAACCAACACCAACACCAACCAACACCAAGAACACCAACCAACACCAAGAACACCAACACCAACACTCCATATATGCAGCAACAACATACAAGAAAGAAGTCCTACTACTTACTCCTGGTTAAGTATCATGATCAAGCTTTGCACTGCTTCTTCCTCCTCCTGCCACCAGTTGTTGGCTGATGATCCTCTGTGGGTTACTACTACTACTACTACTACTACTACTACTACTACTACTACTACTACTACTACTACTACTACTACTACTACTACTACTACTCTACTACTACTACTATAGAGGATGTGTTTGGTGGTTGCACACCAGCAGCAGCAAGATACTTTGTTGGTGATACTACTAGTACTACTACTAGTAGTAGAAGCACTACTAGCTAGTAGAACAGCCCTTAAAGCAGTCATTTCAAGATTCCCAATACTTAATGTTCAGTCAATGCTGTCATTGGTGGTCATTCTGAGATTTAAAAGAACCAAATTGTTCCCCAACAGACTCAAAAAACAGTGATTGTTATCATCAGTCATTCCAAGATTTAAGAGAACCAAATTGCTGCTCAGAGTAAAAAATCAGACATTGCCATCATCAGTCATTTCAATTTGTAAGAAAACCAAATTGCTCCCAAGACTACTAAAAAAAGTCATTGTCATCACCAGTGATTCCAAAATGAAAGTTATCATTGGTCATTCCAAAATAAAAGAGAACTAAATTGCTCCCTATGCAAAAAAATAAGTCATTGTTGTCATTGGTCATTCAAAGGGAATCAAAGACCCTCAAGAATAGCACTAGCACTTGCTAAATGTTCAATCATTATTGTTACTGATCATTCCAAAATTTAAGTTAACTTAGTTCCTCCTATGACAACTTGCAAGATACAGTCATTATTGTAATTGGTCATTCCAAGACCAAAGAGAAGAACTGATCCCTTGCAAGACTTTCTACTAGTGGTAGTTGAATAGCTAGTATGGCCATGACCTGGGCAACAATCATCCCATCCCATAGTGTAAGAACAGTAGTAGTTGTACTAGGGACAACTTTCTTGGCTATGGCTATGATGGACATGGCTTTGATGGGCATGATGCACTGACTGAGACTGACAAAGATGACACAGATGTCTTGTTGGACAAGCTTGAGTTCTTCAACAAGATATACTACCAGTTCCTCTCAAAGTTGGGAATCAGCAATGCAGAACATAGTAGCAGTGCCAATGTCAACACCACTGGGTTCCACAATAAAATTTCAATGGCTGTTAACCTTGCTTCTAGTAGCAAGCCCCCCCCTGCTGGCAAATACAACAACTAGTACCAGGTACTTTGCCAATGAGGACGAGTCACTATCATAATTGGTCAGTTCAAAATAAAACTGGTTATTTTTGGATGATACTAAAAGAGAATCACATTCTCAAGCCATGATGATATTCAGTCACAATCCAGGACAAGAACAGTTAGTAATATTGCTTGCATGTTTCTCGGCATCATTCTTTCCTCAGCACTGTTACTTCCAAAACAATGATGACAAGCCAAAGTGGAAAATTGAAGAACTGTCATCAAAGACTGCTAATCAATTCTTAGGATTACTATTGTATAGCATGGACTATGCTTTTCGTGATGCACCAATCATACATTATAAATTTGGATAAACAACCCTAAATAGCCTTCAATAATTGATAACCCCTACTATAATGCCCCACATGACTAAATTTGTCTTTTTACTGGGATTTGATTCATGTGCCTATCATACTTACGTGTCCAATGGGGACAAAGGTATAGCTGTTAAAGTGAGTTGATGCTTAGTTAACTTTCTACATGTCTTTCTACTACTGTGCTTCAATTTTGGGCTATCTTTTTACCATGTAATGACTCATGGGATTAAAATTTGACTTGTACTAGGGCTACAGTGTACATGCTGCAAGCAAAACTATTTGGTTGCAAGGCTGAAACTATTTTGGTCTCACGACTGGTGGGATTAAAAAATTCAAGTACTGAGCACCTGCGTTTTGTATGTATCTAGTTTTTTAGTCAAAGTAGTCATACACACAAAAAGATAGCCCAAAATCTACGACTGTATCATACATTTCCAAGCCACATCTACACAATAGCACTTTCAATGCAGGGAGTCCAAAAGATGCTACATAACAAGAAGTTATACAATAATTTGAGAGGTGGGAACTGTTCTCACACTACTGAGGATGAAGAAAGTGTTACTTCTACGAATATTCCCTCCTCCATTTGGAAGGGAGAGAAGGTTGTTATGAGATATGAATAATTTCTTCATCAAGTATGGGAATACTTTGCTCCAAAGAATGATTCATATTTTGTGAATAGCTTCCATCTACAAACTTCCTGGCTGGTGATCACAGTGACCAAAATCATGTAACATACTTCCCCTACTTTGGCCAACTCCTTGATGTGTTACTGTTCCTGGTCCAAAACAACATTCTCCAAAACTTGAAATGTTCCAGGATCAGGTGGATCCACATTGTTCACAACCAATCACACCCCCTAACAACTGGTTGGTTTCAAAGTACAACCTATCAGAATTTCTTAAATTTGAAACATGACCACCAGCAAATTAATATGAAAACAATTAGTTGGGCACTTGATTGCAAAATATTTGGATGATTTGTGTTCTAAAAAAGAGGTCACAACAGCACCATGTGATAGGATGTGATCACTTTTGTTCTTAGAACAAGAACTCTAGGCAGAATTTGTTGACAGCATGCTGGACAATTATCCAGATCAGATTCAGTTTGATTCAATTTACAGACAGGTATTACAATGAACTGCAAATTGTTGGTGACACTTCAGTTATCACAGAGGACCATGGTTCCTGTAAGTATGGGAGAACATTAGTACCAAAACCACCTAGTAAAGTACCAATTAGTATTACTAAACCTGGTGTTAGTACACCAGAAGAAGAAGCATTTATTGGATTTATGTTTTGCTATAAATAGGAATTGTTAGAACTTCCATTGCTGCTCTGCTTGTGACAAGAACACCATTGCCTCTCTTATAAAAAACAACACTGCCAACAAGAACATTCTAAATAGACATTGCTAGCCCAATAGATTCCACTCCTATTTTAGAAATTAAAAACAGCCGCAGTCATTTTATTACTTCACTTCCAAAGTAACTAAGTTTTTGCACCATTGTGAGTGGCTGCGTTAGCCAACCAATTCTTGGCATGATGCCATGAAACAAATTGTGAGGACCTGGGTGTTTTAATTTCCCCATGTTGGGATCTGTCCACTACAAGTGCAAGTTTCTGTGCTAAATAAGATGCAACAGCTCTGAAATAGTACAAAATCTACAGAGCTCTATGCATGGAATGATAGTCTTAATTTGCATCTTGTACCAGAAAACGTCATCTGAAAACGAAACTACTTATATTACAATTTGGAGCAGTTCCAAGAAGCTCACTTTTTGAGAATTCAAACTTGCGCAACAGAATTGATACCTGGTCATCGATGGTCCAGTAGTTGGTCCATCAACCAATCCCTTCACTCCCCCCAGCACCTCAATAGGCTTACTAGTGGAAGCAACTCTCTCTTCTTCAGCCAAGCTCCTTGCAAGGAAGGACAATTCTTGGTTCTTCAATCTCTCTCTCTCCCTTCCATATGTAGTCTCCCTGATAATTGGCTACGGTGCACTACACTGCACTTCACTAACTTTAGTGTATGGTAGCCAGTAACTTTGAAGAATTCTTTCAGCCCTGGACTTACCAAGGAAACAAAAAGAAACTTGTTTTTAGTGTGGATTTGTACAAACCCTGGTATACCATTTTTTGCAAATGAATTTGTACCTTGACCAAAAATAGATTATTCATTTTTAACTTAAACATTTGTCATTCTTGTTGTGACAACAAGTCATTCTAGTAGCAATAACCTAGTTTTTGCACCGTAGTAAGTTTTTTTGGCCGCCGCCCTTAAAAAAACAATGGCGGCAACCACAAACAATTATCTCATCCTCTTTCTTTTTCTGCAGCAAAGTCTCATTAGTATCAGTCCAACTTGCTACTAGAGGAGGGGAGATATCCTTCACTTGCATCCACATTCCCAACAGCTTCTCTTTCTTTGCAGGGATTTTCTTTTGCTGCTTATTCCACCAAACCGGCACAAAACCTTAAGTGTAGACACATAGAAGGCGCTTGGCATCTTCTTCTTTTTTAAGATATTTCTCTTCAGAAGCAATCTGTTCAATCAAACCACCAAGAGCTTTGCTGTTCAAGACTTCTGATGTTTTTGCAGCCTTCTTCAATGCTTCAAAGTGTTTAATCTCATCCAATTGCCTGGTTCTTTCCTTGGCAATAAAGTAGTCCTTTGTGTTGAGTGTATCTCTACCAGTTATGATAAAGTGGTGGCTTGAATGTTTAACCCCTTCAATTGCATCTTGGCAAGCTCTGGTATTTGGTTTGTCTGTCACTTGTTGTTTCACCAACTCCACACTCTTCCTTGGTGCATACTTACAAAAAACTTTGTCCTCATTGAAACCAGCATAGTAGTTCAAGACTTTAATTGCTGGGGTATTTTGTTTCTCATGCGCAACCAGCAGTGCCACTGTCTTTGGATTTGGGGTCAAATCAATTGATCCATCTGGCAATACTATCAGTTCATGCTGCACTTTTTTGTCCTCTAGGCATTTTTGTGTATATGGTGCAATCCCAACAATGGTGCTCCATACCTCTTTGCATTGTTGCTCTACTACTACTATTTAAAAAGCCTGGTCAAAGTTGTGCTCCAATATCACCACGTTCTCATTCCAGCCATTACGCTTTCAAGAAAAACTAACAGCAGCAGCTGATAATTAGACTGCTGATAAAGATTATTAGTAGTAGTTTGCATCGTCTGCTGATGGTGCAAAAATTTCTCCAGGTTCTTTGGTACAGAGTTTTGAAGAAGTATCCAGATAGTAGTTATGGTCAATACTAGGCTGTGCCACACAAGTTGTATTGGGCACCCCTGCCTGGCTGGAAGAAGCACCCAGCATGAGCTGCAAGGCTTGCCAGCAGAGCTTCTTCTTTGTTGTTTCATCCTTGGCTACTACTGTCTACAATCAACATTACACACTTGCCTGGTAAATTTGATGCATCATGATAAAGCTTACTAACAATTGCATCCAAGAAATACTTTTTGATCTCTTCACTGCCCATTCCTGCATTCTTGTTACAATTGTCGCAATTTCTGCTGTTCGAATTTGATTGTCTTATTTTCCACCCTAACTCGTACTTCTACATAAACTCGTACGTACGGTAAGGTAAGGTACGGTACAGTACACGAATGGAGCCGTGTTTGATTTGTAAAATTACCCTGGAACCATGTCGATTTCAATTTTTTGGAAAAAAATTAGATTCCCAGGTACCCCTCTAGGTACCGAAAATTGTGATCAGTTTTGATCACAAAAAAATGTGATCAGAAATAACAAATTTGTGATCAGTTTTTTGTGATCAATCTTGATCACAAATTTGAACTAACTTGTGTACATTTTGTACTAGTCCCTTTTTTATATAACAATTTAATACCCTAATATAAATAATAACAGTATTCTTACACGTTTGTAAGTACACCAGTCCTGTATTACCAACATATTAATATGCCCTATTAGAATTAACACGACGTGCTACTAATATAATCATTAATGACTGTATATGTATATCTTAATATTTATATAAATAATTATATCATATAAATCGAATATAAATATTAATGGAAGAATAAAGTATATATTAATTCTAATCCGTTGGAAAAAATGTGATCAAAACTGATCACAAAAAATTGTGATCAAGAAATTCATCAACTTTGTGATCATTTCTGATCACATTTTTTTGTGATCAAAACCGATCACATAATGGAAAAAAGGGGACCGGAGAATTTAAATTTTTCGAAAAACATCGTAATCGACATGGTTCCTGGCGGCAGCACAAGAGACTGCAAATGTTAATAGGCTCCCTGCTACGTGTTATTACGTGGTTTACAATAGAGGAGTTTGTCCAACTGTTATCTATCCAATTGGTCTGATGATGGTTGATGAGTCGAGGTATGTGTTCATGTTGCTCATAACCTGCAAATGTTAATAGGCTCCCTGCTACGTGTTATTACGTGGTTTACAATAGAGGAGTGAGGTTATTCACTAGCTACTCGGGATTTAGCCTCACAGAGACTACCGTACGATGGACGTACTGTACCGCACGGTACGATTTTTGATACGCTGCTGCCAAAAAAACCCAATAATAGATGCTCGATGCTCGGGGGGGTTTTGGTTTTTGGTTTTTGTCTATCGACTCCGTTCCTGTTCAGGCAACACAACACAACACAAC